>LOJH01019858.1:0-21021 GCA_001685095.1 Ellobius talpinus | reverse complement strand
TTTCGGGGTATAAGCTAGCCGTGCGGGAGCCGGGCAGACGAAAAGCAGGCCTGCACCCCCCCCTTATCACTACACACAGGCACATGCATACATACATATATGCACACAAATTTAAATTAAAATGATTTCATGAAAGTGACTTACTCACTTGAGTTTTATATTAATATTTAAAGAGACCTCTCACAGTAGGAGCTGCACAAGCGGAAGTAGCAGGCGGCAGCATTTCCTTCATTTCCATTCTCTACTCCTTGGTATGGAGTCTCTGTTCTTGTGAGACAGTGTCTCAAGCATCTTAGACACCATACTCAGTATGGAGCAGAGGAAGACCTTGAACTCCTGATCCTTCCAGGACATGTATTATGAGCATACACTAACCACATCTCATGTTGGGTTGGTTGATGTTGGGAATAGAAACCAGCCACTTTTGTCTAGGCAAGCACTCTGCCTACTGGACGACACCCCCAGTTCTCCGATTAACCTTGAGATTCAGCCCTGCTTAAATCCACTCTAGAGTCCATTGGAATCTGAGGAGCCAGGGCTGGGACCTGGTGGTAATCAAGTCATCTCTGTCCCCTTGGTTTCCCCTGTGAGCA
Source organism: Ellobius talpinus (assembly GCA_001685095.1). NCBI lineage: Eukaryota > Metazoa > Chordata > Mammalia > Rodentia > Cricetidae > Ellobius > Ellobius talpinus. The sequence goes on along the minus strand of LOJH01019858.1, from coordinate 20,428 downwards.
CAGATCCCCTGGATTGGTCCTCTCTGTACTTCAAGCCAGTAGCGAAATCCACCGCTCTTTCATCTCACTTAATTCATGTGTTCTACAATGTCCCTAAAGATAACCACAGGGAACGCATACCTGGCATATTCCCCTGCAGGGAGCACTTTGCTCCTGGGAAAATGATCTTCAAAGAATGCCTTCAGAGAATAGACAAGAAGGCGGGGCCGCACTTGTCAGCCCCTGAGGACTTTAGAAATAACTCCTCCAGCTGCTTGGTTCTAAAAAGGGAAAGCTGAGACCCAGAAAACTGGAGTGCTTTGCCTGAAAGCACACACAATGTTTTCGTAAAATTCTCTGGCACTTTGGGAGCTTCGCAATCCATTTCTCCGTGTGCAGCTTGTAAAGCTGTCTTTGAACAGGTGGAAGAGTGAGCCCTACAAACCTGAGCAAGTGCACAATGTCCTCTTGGTGAAAGGACTCTTTAGGGATCAGAATTTGGGGAACCTCCATGGTCTGAGAATGTTAAGAGAGCAGAGTGGTGGTAGAAAGGAGGGTCCATGGCTTGGGGAGAGGTGGGACCAGGAAGCAGCAGGGACTCCAGGTGATAAGAAGGATGGACTTTGCTCACTGATCTGGAGGACTTGAACCTCTAGAACAATGGTTCTCAAGCTGTGGGTCACCCCCCCAGGGTGGGGAATGACCCTTCCACAGGGGTCACATATCAGATATCCTACATATCATATATTGACATTATGATTCATGACAGTAGCAAAATTACAGATAATAAAGTAGCAGCGAAAATAATTTTATGGTTGGTGGAGGGAGGTAACCACACCATGAGGAACTGTATTAAAGGGTCACTGCATGCTTCAGAACTGCTGCTCCAGAGCCTAGCAGGTGGGGAGCCAGCTGGGCACATTTGTGTGTTTTCCAATTTGACCCTTTGTCTTTTTTGCCAGGAGCCTGACTCCTCTAAGGGGGAGGAGAGGGACACCTTGATTGGCTGAAGAAGAAAGAGACGGTGGGCACCTTTCTTCAATAGCAGGGTAGGAAGCCTTTTTCGGAGCCCACTGGTGGACCTACTAGATCCCACTACCCACGTCTGCATCCTCAGAACCTCTCAGTTCTCACCGACACAATGGGAGGGTTAGTCCAGCCCAGTCATTTGACAGCTTCACTTCTGCAGGGGTCCAACCACTCTGGTCTGCTTGAACACAGAAACCCAGGATTCATAGCCAAGCTCGGCTGCAGTAACTAACCCTGGAGTCAGATCCATCCTCTTCACTTCTCTTCCCTTGGGTCCCCAAAGAAGCCCTGGGAACATTAGGGCCAGATGAGGGAACTCCTAATTCCCCTGTCAGGAGTATCGATCTCTCTTAGAGCATCTGTTGCTTATAAGTGCAACAGCCATATTGATAATATCTCTTCTCTCTGTAGTTGTAACAACAGCGTTATGAATTGGGGTGTTGGTCCAGGAGAGATGGATGATTGGAAGTCAGAAATGGTAAAGATGCATCCCATATGCAGAACAAATTCTGCCTACCTTCTTCAGGCTTTGGTGGGGGTATTGTTTGTTTGCTTGTTTACTTGTGCTTCTGTTTTTGGGGGTTTGGGGATTTTTTGTTTTGTTTTTTGTTTTCATTTGTTTGTTTGGTTTTGGTTTTTACCTGTGTGGAGTAGGAACACTCCTATCTTCACTCAAGGACTCTCGCCAAGGGTCTGTTTTCAGGAGACAAGACTTGGGGCCAGATGTAATGGCAGGTACTGAACTGAAGAAAAGACTGTGTTTTAATGTTAAAAGAGAGAACTATGGAATGGGCAATTTACCCTAAAGTTCCATGGGAAGAGGGTACTTCTGCCACTAAAGAGTTAGGACACAAGTCTGAGCTCTGACATCTCTAATACATGAGGCTTAGTGCTACCCATCCCCCACCCTGAGTACACCATTGAGAGAAACAAACAAGAGTGAAATGCAGAGAAAAGAGGAGTTTTTTCCCCCCAAATGTGGCCTCATGAAGAAAAGAACAAACAAGGAGGTCCAGTGTCTTAGCTGGGTTACCATAGCTGTGATGACACCGTGACCAAAGCAACTTGGGGAAAAAAGGGTTTATTTAGCTTAGGCTCCCACATCATTGTTGGTCATTGATGGATGTCAGGGCAGGAACTGAAGCCTTGAGGCTGGAGCTGGTGCAGAGGCCATGGAGGCTGCTGCTTACTGGTTTTCTCAATTTGGCTTGCTCAGCCTGCTTTCTTATGAAACCCAGAGCCGTCTGTTCCAGTGATGGCACCACCCGCCTTGGGCTGGGCCCTCCCCTATCAATCACTAATTTAAAAATGTCATGAGCCAGATCCTATGAAAGCAGTTTCTCACTTGAAGTCCTCTCCTTTCAGATAACTCTAGCGTGTGTCAAGTTGATACAAAACGAGTCAGCACATCCAACAGCCCCAAGTATATCTTCAGGGTACCAATGTGAGGTTAAGGTTTAAATGGCAGGCAAGAGGTCAATATTAACTATGGTCCTGGTTAAGGTACAGTCCTTAGAATATTTAGTGTCTACCAGGATGGCTACACTTTCATTTTGCCACTAGCACATCTACCAGAGAAGGATGTATATAATGACATGGATAAGGGATTGGCAGGTGTCTTTCCTCTCAGTGACAGACAAAAGTGGCCCTCAGATCTTTAGCAGCCCCCTTTTACCCTGCTGTGACATTATCTGTGCATCCCCACTTAACAGACTTCCCCAGGGGTCAGCATCGAGTGATCCTGAAAAGTAAATGATCTCCAAAGTCTTGCATGATGATCCCCAACTCCTTCCCAACCTCCTGTGTGGCAGACAGAGAGCCTGGCCTCAGGCTCTTGCAGTGAAACCTCCATCATCTTCAAAAAGCATAAGAACAGTTTTCTGCTTCTGCCAGGTGGGCTCTGCTGTTCCTTCAGAGACACCACCATTCTATTTGAATTTGGTACTGGGGTCTGAGCTCTCTCTGGAGACCCCACCATGCTATTTCCTCTTGGTTTGTCTTTCAATGGCATTAATAACTCTTCTTATACACTCATTATTCCCCATTAATCCATCCCAATTTCCTCTTGAGCTCCTCTTCCCATCTAAGACCTAGCAGAGTATAGATCTTTGAATGTGTCACTGTAAGGATGTATCAAGCTACACTCTGGAAAGTCTTAATGAAACAAGAATCTTGCCCTTGAGGGTCTATTTACCTAGAAAAGCTGATAGGTATCCTGGTACCTAAATTCCTCCTTATTAGAATATTGGAAGAATCTAGAGCTCGAAGTGGCTAGGAAGACTCCTTTTTCCAGCTCTGTCTTTGTTTCTCTGTCCCTGTTGTCTGTGGTCCACTGACCTGGAGGTGTATTATATTTGAGGGCTGGAACTCTGCAGTGCACGCCAGATCTCCCATCTGCAGTTGCTCAGTGCTGCTGACTTCATCAGCTCTGCTTACAGGACTTGAGCACATCCACATTGCTTTCATCTCTTCTGTCCTTGTTTGCCACCAACCTAGCTTGGGAAAATGCAACTGCAGTAAATGGAAGGAACCGTTGCTTTCTTTAGTAGTATGTCTATTGATAACCTTGGTTTGAGGAAGGACCCTAAAATGAAATAATACAAAAAAAACAGTAAGATTGAGTCAGATTTGTAGGAAATAACATTTTATTATAGTGGCATGCCTATGTTTCTTATTGATAGTTAGCAGAAAGAAACACTATTAATTTTTAAAGATTTATTATTTTATTTTATGTGAATGAGTATTTTGTCTTCATATATGTCTGTGAACCATGTGCATACCTAATATCTTCAGAAACCAGAAGTCAAAACCAGATCCCTTGTAATTGGAGTTATGGGTGATTATAAGTTGTCAAGTGGGTGCTGGAAATTGAATCCTGGTCTTCTGCAAGAACAAGGGGTCTTACCCACTGAGCCATCTCTCTAGCCCAAAAAGCCACATTGCTGACAGGCTTTGACTCTCATCCTCAGTGGTTCCTTAACTATAGCAACTAGCATTTGGGCCACCTACTCTCTGACAGTATGGGCTTCCTTGCTTAGCATTTTTGTGACAACCTGGATAGCTGGATTGCAATCTTCACCCTACTCACCTTTAAGTGGAATTGTCTGTGGAAACAGAAATGTGTATTTCCTATTAAATTTAGCCACATATAAAGGACAAGAGATATTCATAAGCAGTCATGGCCAAGGTGTGGTCCCTCCCATCATTGTTTCAGCTTTAGGCTATGCTTTATGGCAACTTGATAGAGAAGATGTCATTCATTCATTCTTCAAGTGTTCTGAGCATTTGCCTTGAGTCGAAGTTACACTCAAAGACAGGGCTACAAAGACAAGTAAAGCACGGTCTTTGTGATCCCTATCCTTTTGAAACAATGCTGTAAGCAAAGTTGTAGTGGTTTGAATGAAAATAGCCCCCATAGGTTCACAGGGAGTGCCACTATTAGGAGGCATGGCTTTGTTGGAACGGGGTGTGGCCTTGTTGGATGAAGTATGTCCCTAGGAGTGAGTTTTGAGGTTTCAGAACCTCAAGCCTGTCCCAGTGGCTGACTTTTTCTCTTCCTGCTTCTTGCCAATCCAGATATAGAACTCTCCACTCCTTCTCCAGCACCATGTCCACCTGTGTGCATTCATATTTCCCTCCATGATGACAATAGACTAAACCTCTGAACTGTAAACCAGGTCGAATTAAATGTTCTCCTTTATAAGAATTGCTATGATCATGGTATCTCTTCACAACAATAGAACACTAACTAACACAAAAGTCGTGAATTTCAACTACATCCAGCTGCTAATACTTTGTTCCCTCACACATGGCAAATGTTTCTGGATACGCCTGTTGAAATGAACCTTCCCCAGGCTGTATAGGTTGCTTAAAAGTCAATAGCACTTGATATTATTGCAGAGAATCTGGGTTTGGTTGTGTCCTCTAAGCTCTTTAATCCAAATCCATTGGGAGTTCATGTCTCTTAGGGTAGCTGTTGTCTCGTCAGGAGGCCTATTCCCTACTAGAAGAGGATGTCTCTTCCGTCTCTGTGGGTATAGGGCAAAGGACAAAAGAATGTCAGTTGAATTAAATACCTCTCTAAGCCGTGGTGCACAGAGTATTCCTCAGTAGACAGGAAAAGAAGCCGGAGTGACCCACAGCTGTGCTTGGGCTGCTTCCAGCTCTGGAGCAAGGCCGGAAGTCTTTAAGCACCTTTGGAATCTGATCCAATGAGGCTTACTGTCATTTGCCTCACTTGCCTTCTTCGTGAGTGAGTCATTTCCCTAGGACTGAGTTCAGAATTCCACTGCCTCCCCAGCTCATCTCTCCCTGTTGGTCTGCCCTAGAAACTGGTTTGTATTACCAACCAGGCTTCTGTGTCCCCCTCGCCTCCTGTCACCTCCACCTTGTGCTTGGAATTGGGTCTTTCTGTAAAGTGTTTCTCAGTACAAGATGGGGATGTTTAAGCCCAATCTCTGATGAGTTCTACAGCCTCAGTCCTTTGTTCTTAAGTGGCTTGGGGGAGGGCATTATATTCTTGCCAGTCCCTTTTCCAGATGCTGAAGTTCTTCTGTCCCCAACTGATCTCTGACAAGACAATTAAGGGCACAGTTCCCATTAAGATATAGAGACTTCAGCACTACTCAGCACTCAGCCTCTTGAAGGTTGAGACTACATTCCAGAAGGCAGACAGGGCCTGTCTCATGTATAGCACCAAAAGAATACTAGGTGAACAGAGTGAAAGGATGTGTGCCCAACCTCACAGCTCACCTTTCTGAGGATGAGGCAACAGAGTGACCTGGCCCTAGACTATTCATTCCTGAAGGATGACAGAAAGAGCTTCACAAATAGCCCTTCTACCTACCTAATTCCATTGGAGAATCTCTGTATTCAGCCCCTGCCTCTAAACCAGCTATTGTCCCCTCCAAATATACTTCTTGCTGTGGTGCTGTGAAAGGTAGGGACCTAAAACCACTTTGATGGAACTTAGCACTTCCCATGGCCCTCTCTAAATGCTATAATGAAAAGCCCTACATCATGGCTAAGAATGGGCAGGAAAGCAGGAAGGCCTCCAAACACTGAATCTCTCTCCCTATACTGGTCTCTGTCCTCACAGAGCTCTGTTTCACAGAAGGAAGGGCTGTGACCATCATAGCTAAATACAGTGGGAGCAGGAAGAATAGTTGGTCAGAGAGAATGGAGATCTATTGGAATGGATCCATCCAGCAAGGGGCCCTGAGGGAAAGCTAGGAACAGACAGTATAAGTTACAGTTCTTCTTTGCTCAAGAAACAGCTTTGGGGTCTAAAGAAATGCTCAGTTGCTTAAATGAGTTCAATCCCCAGAACTATGTTAAAAAACAAAAGCAAAGCCAGGCATGGTGGCATTTGCTTGTAATATCAGTGCAAGGAAGGGGAAGATAGAAGAATCCCTGGCATTTACAGTCAGCCAGTTTAGCATGCTGGCCTTCTGGGACAGTGAGAGGCTCTGCATGAAAAAATAAAATAAGTCCAAAGTGTCTGAGGAAAGACAACCAAGGCCGGCCTTCGGCCTCCACAGGTGCATGTGTACATGTGAGCCCACACGTGAGAGTGCCCCCATACAAACATGGCCTCTCTCTTTCTTTCAAAAGCCATATGCTCCAATGTAGCAAATCCTTCACAGCCCTTTGGTTCCATCCACAGCACCTTCGTGTACTATGCTCTTTATGAGTTGAGCCAAAGCCTCTCTGTGTCAGGAACTCTTAGCTCTTTCTTCTGAACTTCCATGATGCCCCCACACAGCTTAGGGAGAGCTCAGGTCACCCCCAGGAAGGTTAATCAACCCCTAGTTTATAACCCTCTTCTGAAGCAACCAAAATCCCATTTTTCTTTAAATGTCCCTGAGGACCTACGAAGAGTGTCTGATAAGAAGATAAAGCTATGGATTCAGAAGCCCATTTTTAGGTCATTAAAACACACCAGTGTCTTCAAGGCTTATGCTCCATCCTAAGGAAAATCATCTCCCAGTTTCACTTCATCTGATCCCTCCAGTTTTGAACCAGTGCAGGACCATTGACAGCTAAGGGCAGCCCCCACCCTATAACCCACCCCTCAAACTCCAAGCCTGTACACACTTCGCATCTCTAACACCCTCCGCCATGGGCTCTGGCTTTTTTTACATGCAAATTTCACATAAAATCCTTCAAATGAAAACAGGTACTTTTCATTTTGCTCCCATAAACAGACACTTTCTAAATATTTAGACATCTGTATATAATGCCCTTAAACTGTTTGTTCTGAAGCATAAATAGGTATCTACATGTTTGAGTTACTGTCTGATGTGTTTTTTGTTTAAGGAGAAAACATAAAAAATAATTGGAATAACCACAGCCAGGAACAATGCTTACCCAGCATGTCAGTATCTTTTATTATGTCTGAAAGTAAAAGCATCAATTGTGAATCTTTCCTTCCACAGGAAAAGAACCACAACATGTGCTGATTAACCCTTTCTGGTTTTCAACCGACTCTGAACAAGGGCACCAGCTAAATGCTCCGCTTCAGAGTCCAGTATGCTTGGGGGCATTGACTGGTTCTCCGCTCCTCAACCTCACTTAGTCATTGGAGGAGATATATTCTCGGGCTATTTCCAATGTGAGAAAAGCGTGTCCTTTTCTTCTGTCCGCTGTTTACCTCCCAAAGTGTAGAGGAGATGAGGAGTAAGGACAGAAGTCCAGCAGATTTTCTCCTCTGACTTTCAGTCTGTATGGGCACCACTAGGCAGGCCTGAGTTTCCCCAACCATTTTACACAGGTCAAGAAGTCTAGTTCAGGAGAAAAGGGAAGATTTAGGACCCAGAATAGAGAGATCAAAAGTCTACTAAATTTTTCTTTTTCATTATTCCGACTCTAGTGGGGTTTTGTTTATTTTAATATACATGTATGTGCATCTCCCCTTCTGTGTGTGTGTGTGTATTTCATGGATGTGGAGGTCATGGTTGGACATCAGGTACCCACCTCCATCGCTCTACCCCTTACTCCTTTGGGACAGGTTCTCCTACTGCACCAATAGTTCATCAGTTTGGCTAGACTGGTTGACCAATGAGACACAGAGCTCCACTTGTCTGCATCTCTCCTTGCAGCTCTGGATGACAGGTATATCCCGCAGCTCCAGGCTTTTACGTGTTCCCGGGGATCTGAACTTAGGCCATCATTTCTGATCAACAAACATTTTACAGACATAACCTTCTCCACGGCCCCTTTGTAGTTCACTTAAATGGCTGATTTTATACGGTGGGAAAAGTTTTATATCTAAATTTTTTACTATCAAACTAGATACCCCTGACTCCTGAAATTCCTTCAGTGAGTGGGTGAGACATTGAACTTTACATCCTTATGGGAAAGCCTGCGCAGATCGAATTCATTGCTCCTCATAGCATCTTTCGACAGCCAAAGAGTTATTCAGGCCCTGTCTGGACCTCCCAGTATGGGGAATTCTCTCCTGGAGGAGTCAGTCTCTTACATTGTTAATGATCCCTGGCGAATAGAACTATCTTTTTTTTGGTTAGGTTTTGTTTTACTTTGTTTAAATAGGGTCTCGTGCACTCAAGGCTGGCCTTGATCTCACTGGGTAGTTGAGGATGCCTTGAGCTCCAGCCTTCACCACAAGTGCTGGAATTACAGGTGTGTACCACTACACCTAGTTTATGTAGAGCTAGGGAACCAATACAGGGATTTGTGCACGCCTGATCAGCACACTAGTCCCTGAGTTATATCAGTACTGTTCTTTGTAATAGGTAAGATTCCCTGTAACATATGACCATTGACCCTGTTCCTTCATTGTTTGGCTTACAAAATGGATAAAGAAACATTAGTTTTATAAGGTTCTCTACTGGGTGCTTAAAATGGAAACAAAAGTCAGGAAGTCTCTATTTCTGCAATCAGTGAGAAAAATAAAGTCAGTGGTTTGGGCTTCACATGATGACTGCTGTGACAGAGACGGTAAGGACCCAGACGACAGCCAACAGACCCATTTTCATATGAGGGAAGGCCAGCACTGGAGCCCCTGAAGAACAGGGGTAGCATGAAATCTTGCTTTCTTAGGGTAGTCTTGAATCATCTTCGGAAGTGGGGAGCAGCAGAGACCATTTCCACCATGCAGTATAGGTTCAGAACCTTGAGTCTGTGGAGGCCCCAGGGTCTCACAAGCCCACATTCAGAGTAGAGGAGTGGGTTTCCCTAGCCTATGGCTGAGCAGGTCCAGGGTGGGTGGGAAGGACAAATCCATGCACTCTTCCTCTTTCTTCTCCTCTTCTTCCTCCTCCTTTCTCAATGAAGCAGCCAGAGGGACCCTTCTCAGAGATCATGCCACTGCTCCTTATAGAACCCCCTAGAGTCTGAAGAGAACCCAGAGGAAAAGCTAAAGTGCGCCAAGGCCAGGAAGGCCTGGATAACCCTGCCTTCTTATCTGTCTTCTTTAATATTAGAACATGAAATTAGATTGGTAAGTTATAAAGAAAAGGGTTTATTTTGGTCTATGATTCTCGAGGTCTAAATGTGATGTGACTTTTAGTCACTGTGTCCCAAGGTGTCACAGGACATTGCATGCCAACAACAAGGGAGTGCATATGTATTCATCCATTCTCTCTCTCATGTTCAGTCTCCCGAACTTTAGAATCTAACAACTAATTCAAACTAAAAACAGAAACAAACAAGAAAAATACTGTAGGCCAACAAGGAATATCTTTATCTCCATTACTGCCATAGGCTACCACTGAAGACCTTGGATGGTCATTACCAGGTCAAACAACACCCCTGTAAAAACTTTTAAAAGTATCACCTCTATTCAGATCCACCATCTTGATTTGTAGTTCAAAGAACAAGTAATGCCTACGTTTCAGAGCTTCCAAATCCTTTCAACCATAGCTTTACACAATGCACTAAGTACCCAACCACTTCACTCCATGCCTCCGTGAGTCATGCTGACACTAACCACCTCCAGTCCCTATCCCTGGCCCTAATTCACACAGGGCTATTGGCTCCCTGTTTTTTTTTTTTGTCAACCACACAATTAATTAGCCTGTGGCTGTATTTCCAGCTGTGTTCTATATTGGAGGGGGGTGTCATCTGTCCTCATTGATGAGCAGAGTCAGGTTCATAGAAGGCGTCTGACAAATATTGATGCAATAACCAATCAAAAACAGTGTTACTATGAGTTGGCTCCTTATCCCAGACTTGAGGTGCTCCCAAACCTGAAGCCATTTTAGTCCATTGTTTGGGCTCCCTGATCATCTTGACACTAGCATGTTCTCTTCTCCAGCCTGGTGTACTCAGGCTCTGGGCTCCTCATCATCCCAGTTGGCACCTTTAGGACTCAGTTTTGCTCATCAATGGTATTTGAAAATGTTTTGACTCTTCGGCATGCAGCACTGGCTAGCAGAAGAATGGAAACTTGGGCTTACATTATCAAGTATGTGGAACCTGATACTTTCTCCAAGGCAGAAAACAGCTTTGGCTAGAACATTTGCTCCATTCTGTCAGAAGAAGAAATGAGAAATCCGGAAGATGAAATCACTGCTGTAACCAAAGTCACATTGCATAAGTGGAGGGACTGGGACTCAAACTTCGATTGTTCTGCCTCCCTGAAGCCAGGGTCTTTCCAGTATGACAGGTCTCTGTGTTCCATCAAATTAGATTTACGTGCCAAGTCAGGGACCATCCTGGGTCCAGATATCTCAAGTGTGAGTGAGCTGGGACTATGGAGGCAGGAGAGGTCAGAGTCTGGAGTTCGATCCACTGAGAGCCCAGCACTAGTCACTCCACTAAAAACCAAGCCCCAGCCTCACAAAGGAGAAAATGGCTTAGGCTGGGGACAGCTAAAAGGATGTTTATCGGGACAATTCAGAGGAGATTAAATCCTGTTCACTTAGGACGCCCCTGAGCCTGCTCTGCTGTTTACTGCCAGAGAAGAGAAAAGCCAAACAGAAACTTGTTTTTCCTCTTTTGCTGGTAATAGCTTCTGGCATTCATCTCAGGACAAAGAGAAAAGGTTACAGACCTGGGCCAACTGCCATCTCACTCCATCTTCTAAATAAAAGACATATAACCCCCCCTCAAATGAGGGCAGCAGAAGGCCGAACTTCTTAACTTTTAAATATAAGAGACTTCGGGGGTCACCAATAACCAGAGGATTATTTGAGTTTGGTATGATCTTCAGAATTCTGTCTTGTTATAAGGGACATGTCAAGGCAGCTGGAAAAGATGAATGAGGCCAGTCATCTGTGAACAAAATCCTCAAACCTCAGCTGGGGAGAAAAAAAAAGAAACTAATATTTCAGAGCCAAAGAACACATCACCTGTTGGTTCTAGTCTTATTTTTATCTTTGAAATGTACAATTAAGACAAGCACATTGAAAGAATTAGAGAAAAATTTACAGAAGCAGATTTTTAAATCACATAGACAGGATTTACCTCTCATCAATTTGTCCAGATGCTCTGTGTTTGTATTTCTGTCTCATCTTTTTGAGCTTCTATGTGTAAATGGGTTATAATCCCCCTAATGATTATCTGACTCCATACTTGTGTTGATCACTTTGTCAACAACTTTGAAAATATGATCTCAGGGCTGGAAAGGCGACTCAATGGTTTAGAGCACTCGTTCTTACAGGACCTGGGTTCAATTCCAGGCACTCATATGGTGGCTCATGACCATCTATAATTGTAGTTGCAGGGTATTCGATGCTTTCATCTGACTTCTGAGGGCAGTAGGCATGTACCTGGCACACCTATATACATGCAGGCAAAACATTCACACATATGAAATAAACTAAATCTAAACAAAAGAGAAAGAAAAAGTTATAGCACCTATCACTAATTGTTCATCAACGGTGGCATTTAAGCTGCTTTTATTAAGGCATTAGATAGCTATTATTAATGTAATAGGTTGTTAGTAAATTTATTATTGTTTAAATGTAGTTGTTCTTAAATTCAAAGATAGTGAATGCAAGAGGCCTTATTTTGTAGGGAACTGCAAATTATACAGCATACTGATTAAATAAAAGTTAACTACTAGATTCTTAGCATTAGCTGAGAATGTTAAAATCAGCTAAGTCCAATTGACGATGGTCTCCTTTAAGTCTGGTAAGCATGCTCAGTGTGGGAAAGTCTCTGTGCATGGAAGTGACTGGGTCTACCTTAGTGACTAAGACACATTCCTGTCAGCAACTTCTCCACAGAATGAGGAAAAAGTGAGGCTCTTCCTTTCCTGTAAGACTGTCATTCACTCTTCTCCCGGTCTAAGAGAACAATTATGAAGTCACTTAATTTGTGTCTAATCATTTAATAAATATTTATTGAGGGCTTCCCACATGTCAAACACTTCCTTAGGCACTGGATTGGAGTGAAGAACCCCACACACCTCAGTCTCCAGGGACCTTTCAGGATTCCAATGTAGGCATGCTTTGGAAAGCAAAAGACACATGTAGCTATCTTACGCAGACAGCAAATAAAGGGAAGGCAGCTCGGAGGAAGGACCCCAGAGCTGAGACAAAAAAGTTGGGTCAGTCATTCAAATTTCTACGGAAGGTACCTTAGGCAAGAGACAGTATTCATGGAGATTAGGGACTGAGGAAACCGGAAATGCATGGCAAGCCTGGCAGTAGCCTCGCGCTTTCTCAAGCACTTTGTACTCAAGCTTCATGGGTGACACACTGCCCTTCTGATTAAAGAAGCACAGGGCGTCCTAGAACTAAGGAATCACAGATGTCACAGCCCTGTGGATTATCTAGAGATGCCCCTTAGCCCTGTTTCCCAGAGTGTGTTCTGAGGAACACTGCTTCCTTGAGTCTTAAAGGCTTATAGGGATGAAAAGACTTCTCTGTCAAAGCACATTCCAGATAGATAAGATTAAGAACATGTTCCAGAAAGACAAGGCTAAATAAAGATGAGTACATGTCTTCACTGGGTGCTGTTTAGTGTGTTTCCCAGGTGCACCAACATGGCCATCCTTTAGGCAACTTTGATACTTGTAGGGTTTCTAAGAATTGTGCCACAAAATCCTCCTCTGGGAGATACCTGATAACACTAAGATTCAGTGGAAACCTTTCTCTTCAGGAAGTTTAGAGCAGTTCTGATTTTTTAATTAATGGAGACACTGAGGCTGGGGAGGGGAAAAGAAGACAGAGAAGGAGAAGACCCACCAGGTCTGACCCTCAGATCACTGCCTGTTCAAGTGTAATTTGGTGTCTCCCCATCTTGCTCTCCTTTTAATGTAAAGTCTCCACTATAGGCTCCTGTGTTTGAAGTTGTTCCTGGCTAGTGGCACTCTTCTGAGCAGCTGGGAACCTTCAGGAGGCTGGGCCCTGCTGAAGGAGGTGGAGCTTCCAAAACTGGTCCCTGAAGGTGAAAGTTTGGCCCGACTCTCTGCTTCCTGGTCTTCCCATATATCTGGTAGCTAGACAGAGTGACTAGAAAAGTCCTTAATACAGTCACCAAGCTAATGTCACCATAAACTATTTTTCAGCCTGTCCTAGAAACTACCATATATTAGCTGTTAAGTGCACAGCTGCCCTGAAATGAGTGGTCTGGCAACCTTAGGTCTATGCAATGCTATGGACACCTTTTTCCAAGACCTGCCTATCCTTTCTGGAAGTACCTAGGTTCTGTCTGTACTCCATCCTACCCTTCCTTGATGGGCCTGCTCTTCTAGTCCTAGTGATGAATGGGCCTTAGACTCGGGAGAGGCCAAGTAAAAGTGATTTTAACAATTGCTCCATCTCAGCCGTATGGTCAGCCAGTTTAGAAATGTCCATCTGTCCTTTATGCAATGGTTTCCAAGAACATCGCACTCACCAGCTAAGCCCCTCTGGGTCTGGATTGCTTCCCAAAATAGTTATCCGTGCCCTGTCCAGAAACCATATCCAGAACCCATAACCAGAATCCCCAGTCTTTGGGGCTTAGGGCAGGTGGCTGCTGGGCAAAATCATTTAGCTTCAAAGGCTACTTACCCCACGCTCTTCTCTTTCCCTCCAGCTACACTGTAGAGATGACTGGAACCTACCCTGAGGGCTCCGTGCTGGCAGCCAGCAGCTGTCATGTTTGACTCGAGTAGCAAAGAGTTTCAAGATGATTTGTCTGAAGAGAAGCAGCTATAGATTTGCCTTTGATTGCTCTTAATTCTCATAATGAGAAAATCTATAAAAAGCACCAGGAGGAAGAGGGATTTTTATTGTCTTTCTTTCTCTCTTTAATGACAACAGAGAGACATAATGAGGAGAGAAGGGGCTTTCTTGTGGATGCCTGGGTCTATCTCCCACAAGAAGGGCCTGGCTGGCTCCCAGCTCCTGAAGAAGGAATGTGTGACAAAATGAGGCTGTGGGGAACAATAAAACTTCCAGGGAAGGACATGTGTCTCTTCAGGGAAAACAGGAGCAGCTGAGGGAACAGAGGGATCCTGATGAGATCAAGATTTGTGTATGGCTCCAGCCACAGACCTCAGGACAGGCGAGGCAGGCGATCGCTTCGGAGATGGAGTCTCCAGGAGGAAGCATGCACAGCCAGCTCACAGTCATGCTCAGCTTGCGCTGTGGCCTATTCTTACCCGAACTTTCTCATGTGAGAAGTGTGAAAAGGTCCAGCAGAGCAAGAGGAGGGCAAGGAAGCAAGTGTGAGTTGTGTCTGCTCATTTTTCAGTCATTCAAAAGCAAGGAGGCTATCCTAAAACCCCTGATTAGGGGTGTAGATTTTTGAGTGTTAACTCCCTGACCTCCTGGACCCTATAGGTACCATCCTAGATGAAAGATAATACCCTTAAATTAGCTACCACAGGCCCAGAAGAAAGCATCTAGCCTCTAGACCTAGCTTTCTACATGGGGCATTGTATTAGGCCTGGTCTTCAGGGAAATTTCAAGCCAAAGAAATAGGTTGCCCTGAGTAGGTGTATGGTTGTGTGGGGTATTAGGCCTGAAAGGTGTCTCTGGTACCATTATTTTGAGCAATTAACAAGAGGTGAAATGGAAGCTGAACAGGGAATGTGACTCTGTTAGGACCATTTGGATGATTAAGTCCAGCGTTAGATGTTTTGCATCCTGTGGTAGCTCTCGTTCCAGGGCTAATGATAGACCAGGGACAGGAATAAACAGAGAGAACTAGTGTCCCTCATGTCACAGAATCCAGACAAGGACACAAACCAACATAGTGAAGAAGTAGACTCTAATGCCAGTGAAGGAATAGACTTGATAGAGTGAGGGCAGGCAGGCAAAGACTTCCTCCATGTCCTTTATATAGGCTGCTACTAGACAGTGTGGCCCAGATTAAAGGTGGGTCTTACCACCTCAGAAGACATAAAGATGAGTCTTCTCACTTCAAATGATTTATTTGAGAAAAATCCCTCACTGGTGTGCCCATCTACCTGAGTTTTAGTTAATTCCAGATGTAGTAAAGTTGACAAGCAAGAATAACCATCACACATGTACTCAAGAAGATCTTGTCACCAGAGTTGGCCTCTGTGTCTGACAGTCAGATCTACTTCAGTGACATCTTCAGAGCAAGATGACAGAAATGAGACTATTAGCATCATTTCTGGAGTGATCCTTGGATTCCTGATGGAGCATTTCCCTAAAATGTTCCCTTTATAATACGGCTTTCAGGTATGAGGCTTCAAAAGTTCTCCACTGTCTAGGATACGAAAATCCAGGACAGCCTAGGTTTGGTTAAGAAAATATTACGGGCCAGACAGTGATGTGGGATTCCCCTATGTATGCTGTGAATGTCATTGTTTAATAAGGAAGCTCTTTGGGCCTATACCAGGGCAGAGTAGAGTTAGGTGGGAAAACTAAACTGAATACTGGGAGAAAGAAGGCAGAGTCAGAGAGATGCCATGTAGTTGCCATAGGAGACAGAACTGCCAAAACCTTGCTGGTAAGCCACAGCCATGTGGTGATACACAGATTAATAGAAATGGGTTAATTTAAGATATAAGAGCTAGCTAGAAAGACGCTTAAGCTATTAACCAAACAGTATTGCAAATAATACAGTTTCTGTGGGTTTATTTCTGGTCAGAGTGGCCAGGGAACAAACAAGCACTCTCTGCTTACAAACTGGCACACCAACATGTGCCAGGGCTGTTACACAGAGAAACCCTGTCTCAAAAAAGAAAAAGAAAGAAAGAAAGAAAGAAAGAAAGAAAGAAAGAAAGAGAAAAAGAAAAATTATGGAAATAAAAGATTGTAAAAGTTGGACTTGGGGTTCCCATGAGTGTGAGAAGAGTGAATAGAATGAAGAGCATGAAGATCTTCCTGGAAAGCTATCATCCAAAACACAGAGAAAATGGAATGGGTCTTGGCAAACTGTAGGAAGGAGTCCTTTATCCACACAACTGGGAAGAGGCTAAGAGGGCTGGAAGCTGCTGACCATCACAGGCTCTGAGAAGAATAATACACCCTTTCTACCTTGCAGCCTCATATGCATATCCTCTCACTGACAAGCTCACACAAAACTCCAGGGGGAAGATTATTTTTAGAAAGCCAGGTTCTCCTTCAAAGGACTTGGAGATGATGCACCATGGTGACAATAATCAGTGTGACACAGTTGTAATGCTGGAGACTGGCTTCTAAAGGCATTTATAGCTCAGATACTCCAGTCTGACAACTCTACCTACAGGGTCAGAGAAGCATGGCACTTCATGCCAACAGTCATGTGTGTTCTGAGATAACTACAGATATCCTTAGGACCTCCTTGTAGTACCCAAGTCAATAGTCAGCCATATTCTAATGGAACAAAGTGATATAAAAGGTGGGGACCAAGGTGGAAAACCCAGTGGTCTTGACCACAGCTTTATGGCTGGGGGATGATGCAGGATGGATGGAAAGACCAGGAGGCACAATGCTGATATTCCAGCTTGGGCAAGGTTTCTCGAGATCCCTAGTCTTCAACAGTGTCTGATACCAGAATCACCTGGGAAAACTACACCAGGTGTCAAGCAGAATCATAAAACTGTTCTTAAGAAAAAAGATAAATTTCATTTTTTCTTAATGAGTCAACCAGAATAAAATGGCATTGTTTTCTTCAAAGCTCCCCTGGATAATTGTTCAACAATGCTTCTATTAGATCCATTGTCTTTATTAATAATATTCTATTACTTCCTAAAGTAATTTGTAGTTTGGCTGCTGTGTTCCCCTTCATGATCATAATGAATTGAACCTCTGAAATTGTAAGCAAGCCACCCTCAATTAAATTAAATTAAATTTCTTTATATTTATAAGAGTTTCTGTGGTCATAGTGTCTCTTCACAGCAATAGTAAACCCTAACTAAGACAACCTTCAACAGTATTTCACACACATGTTACATATACATACACTCATATACACATAAAATAAAGTAAATATATAAAAATTTAAATTACTCTTGAGCCAAAGAGGCAATAAGGAAGAAAGTTATGGCCATGCTTTCTAGCCTTAAAATAGGCAAGGTTCTGTCCCTATGGTCATCACATTCTTAGGTTTGGGTTCATGCATCCATGTAACACCTGCTTTAGGTGTTATAAGCACCTGTTATATCATAGCAGCTTCTTGTGTGCAGAAAAGATGCTTGGACAGTCTGTAGCCAGCTAATAGGAAAAAACATCCTACTTCAGACTGATGTCACTGGATCATAGCTTGAGAAACTGAAGGGATAAGATGCTGAGAAGCCAGTGCCCATGACTGAGTGGGTTATTGCTGCATGCTTCAGCTGGCAAACATAGCTCTAGCTCTTGCTGCCACAATGGCTCATAGATGGGCACTTAAATTGCATTGTTTCTTTCTATAACCAAGATTGTTTGCTAGCTGAGCAGAGATTCTCTGGACATGTGCCAAGGACTAATACAGACCTAAGGGCTATCAGGCTAGGCTATATCTTATAACCACAAGGTCAACCTTAAGATGAAACTAAGCCATAAAGTGGCAAGGAGATAGAAACTGAACCTAAATGACATCCTGGATTAAACTCAGCCCAACACTGTCCCTTTCCAGTCAGCACCCCAATCTCTAGCTCTTAAGCTAATTTGAGTTGACTTAGCTGATACTTTCCACATAGAATCTTTTCTGATACATTAATACCACATGCAAGGCATATAGAAATATATATATATTTCTATATAGAAATGACACATATTCATAGAATATAAATGGTATCTATGACCACAAAAAAGGAAATGCCACCAAGTGAAATCAAACCTTCTATAAACCCTTCAAAGTTGTTTGACTTTATATATGCAAAGGAATTATGTGAGGGTATCTGAAAACACTAGAGGACAGTAGATGATGGGGGTTACTACTGTCTATCTCAGCTAGCTCACCTGTAGAGACCAAAACTCATCAGCAAATCTCTAAGTCAGTGAGCAACCTCTTCTTCTCAACCCCAGAAGAAAAGCATGCTCTGGACCCAGCAGGTATATGATGCTGTGTACCAGGTTATGGTGGCAACTTCTGCTTCCCTAATGCCAACACAAGGGCCCATCTCAGAGGCTTACTTCTCCCCAGTTCCTGCTGGGTCTCCAAATTCCCTGCTAAATTTTCCACTCTAGCCTACACCCAGAACAGATGGCCAGGGGCTGACAGTTCCATCACCTTTTTACATTCATTTTTATCCGTGCAACTAGCTAGTGCACACACATGTGCAAAGATGTCAGTGTCCCCCACCCCCCTCCCCACACCATGCCAGGGTAAGCCTGTGCTTGCCTGTGAGTGCAGGGAGGTCCCTGTCCTCCCTGAGTCCTCAGGCAATTCTCAGTTCCAGAACCGCAGCTTGTCAAGACGCACAATGTGACAGTAAGGCATTCAGCACACCTGGCCCTTCCTCAAGGAGGGAGAAGATTCAGGGGTTCTGTGCCACTAGCTGTCCCCTGTGAGTCAGAGAATGACACCTGCCATCACTGTTCCTCATTGTCCAACCCCCAAGTAGCTTCTCCTTCTGGTCCGATGCTCAATGAAGGATTTGATTTTCCCTCTGCCATGTCCAAAGCTTGCACAATTTCCCATTACAGAATAATTAACAACCTAAGTTGTTGCAATTTTCTTTATTACTTCTTATCGATGACTTAAAAAGAAAACAACAACAAAATAATCCACAATAATTCCTGGCTCACTGGTCCCACCATGGTCACTTTCACAACCTAATCATGTACCAAAGCGTTTGTCACTCTATCTGAACGGAAGAACTTGAATTATACATCTTGTCCATGCCTGTGTTTTAGCCCCTGATTTTATAACTAACACAAAGAAATGCCATCATCATTAATAAAATTTTAAAAAACTACATATATATGGTGTGTGTGTGTGTGTGTGTGTGTGTAGATGTATATATAGATGGTACAATAATTGTCACCAGGGCTAAGGACAGAGTTCCTCAGAATGGGAAGGAACCTCAGCATGTGCCATCATCAGTACAGAAATCCCTTTCAGTCCCCACATGAGGCTGCACCAGTTCTGCTGAACACAGGCTGTAATTGAGTCAGTGTGAAGAGGTGGTGAGAGTTCAGATTCCAGTTCACTCTCAAGCCTCCAGAGCAAGAAAGGATTAGCAAACACCGGCATCATTTATTACAGGTTAAAAGGTCTTTCCTAAAGACTTAATCTTTTGACCCTGCCAATTTACAATATTTTATAATATATTATCTATTTTACTGGTGAGGAAATATACTTAAAAGAAGTTCCCTGAGCAACCAACTAGCTGCTGTTTCATTTCAGGCCTAAATTTAGGTCTTAAACTTCAGAGCCAAGGTTTCAACCTTTGTACTACTCTTTACAAGAAAGTGATTGTTTTTGTCTGTTTGTTTTCCTTTTGGAGAAGGCAGTAGATGCTATCTAAGGACTGGACCTAGAGCTTTCATGCTTGCTAGACTAACAATGAGCTATATTTCCAGCCCTCTTTTTACATTTTACTTGATGACAGGTTCTTACCAAATTGTTCAGACTGGCCTTAAACTTTCAGTCCTCCTGTGAGCACCTGGCATTACAAGCTTGCACCTCCAGGCCTGGTTCCTTTAAATTCATGAAATGACATTTTTCCTTTTTTTTTTTTTAGAAATAAATGTCTATTGCATAAAGAGCCTGATAGCTGGGAGAAAGCGATGGTTCCAGTTGCCAAAGTGCTTGCTTTGTGGACCTGAGTTCAGACCTGAAACAACTCATGAAAATCCAGGTATGTTGGGGAGCACCTGCAATCTGAAGGCTTGGGAGGTGGGGATAGGAAAGTCCCTGAGCTCATCTTACTGAATTTGTGAGCTTCTGGATCAGTACAAGACTCTGTCTCAAAACAAGGTGGAGAGTGGCAGAAGATACCTGATATTAACCTCTGGCCTCCACAACCATGTGCATACAGTGCACCAACATGCACACACACAACAGAGAGGGAGGGAGAGGGAGAGAAAGAGAGAGTTGCCAGCCAGCATCTGAGGAAGTAGGAGGTAGAGAAATGAGGCAACAA
>LOJH01019857.1:0-12041 GCA_001685095.1 Ellobius talpinus | reverse complement strand
TTCTAGGCAGGGGCTCTACCACTGAGCCACACCCCAGCCCCTTACTGGGGATTCTAGGCAGGGGCTCTACAGCTGAGTCCTATTCCCAACCCTTTTAAATTTTTCAATTTCACCATTGACTCATTAGGTTGTATAAACTGGCTTTCGACTCACTTTGTAGCCTCAAACTTGTGACCCTCCTACCTCAGTCTCCTCAGGTATTATGTATTGGTCTGGTGTGAATAGCTCCTTGATTAAACAGGTTTATTACAATAAATCAGTGCCTCTTTTCTTGAGATCTGCCTTGGGAATCTTTCCAGGCATCCCTAGGACCCCTGGTCTTGATGCTCCAGACATAAAATAAGCACTGAATGCACACAGCAGAGCCCAGGGCCGGCTCCTCCAGGGACACCCTTACACTGCATTCTACCCAGTGCTTATTTAATAGTAAACTCGGAGCCAAGGAAGAAAAAGTTGATTGAAAAAGAAAAAAAAATTGGGGATCTGGGTAGATGATTCAATTGGTAAAGTACTTCCCTTGAAATCAGGAGGGCTTGAGGTTGGGACCCAGAAGCCACATAAAAAACCTGGGCACAGCCGGGTATGGTGACACACACTTTCATCCCACCCCTGGGAAGCAGAGGCCTGCCAGTGCTAGGTGGCCAGCCAGCCTGTTCCAGGCCAGGTCAACAGGTCAAAAACTAAGTAGATAGCACCCAAGGTTGACCTCTGGCCTCCACACATGCACACATGTGTATGTGCACACACATGAGCATGCACACAGAGACACATATCAGCAAAGTGGAATATGGTGACTCACATCTGTAAGCATAGCTCTTGAGAGGTAAAGGCAGAGGATCAGGAACTTAGGGTTATCCTCAGCCACAGACGAGTCTGTAGGTTTGAGGCTAGCCTGAGACAAATAAATAAGAAATGTCTCTTCCTGGGAGAAAGACTACAGACAACCGATTCCCTAAACGGCACACTGCAGAGAGAGACCGTGCCTGTCTATGAAGAACCAAACAGGGTCATCTCGGACCACGCTGCTCCCAATGATCACCATGGCTCTGAGGGAGATGATAAGGCCCCCTTTGAACCCTCTTTGGCTAGCTCTGGGCACAAGGGAAATGCTCCCCACGCAGCACACAGAGGCCCCACCTTCCCAGCCCCTCCCCATCTGAGCCCCACAGGAGCAGAGTGCAGCCTACATGGCTGTGCTGGGCAGAGCACAGGGACTCCACGGCTTGGAGTCTATTCTCAGCCACCAGAAGCTTTTCCCGCAGTAGCTCTCCCTCCCTCTGCAGCATCTCGTAATCCAACATCTTCTTCTCAGCCAGGGAGATCTGTTCTTTGAGGAACTCGATGACCTGAGTCTGGCCACGGTACTCCAGGTCCAGCCCCTCCAGCTCCTGCACGCGCAGCTGGGCATCGCGACACTGGTCCTGAGCCTCCTGGAGCTCCAGCCTGTGCTGGCTGGCCTGCTCCTCCAGTTGCGCCCTCCAGTGCTGCTGCAGCCCCGCCAACTCCTCCTGAGCCTCCTGCAGTTTCTGCCGCAGGCCCTCTTTCTCCTTCCCGAGCATGGCTGTCTCCAAGTCGTGCTTGGCCTGCAGGTTGCCTAACTCCAGCTGGTGTTCCATCTTGATGCCCTCCACCAGCGCCTTCAGCTCCCCGATCTCCTTCTGCTGAGCGCCGGGGCCAGAGTTCAGCGTGGCTTTCAGGTCCTCCAGGGACTTCTGGTGATCAGAGGCCAGGGAGTCCAGCTTGGATTTCCAGTTGTCCATGAGTCCCATGTTCTCACTGGTGGCCTGCTGAACCTTGGCCTTGAGGTCTGCCACCTCCTGTGCGTACTTCTCGTTGGCCGTCCGGAGCTTGTCCACCTCAGCCTGGTAAGTCTTTAGCATCTTCTCGTACTTGTCCTGGAGCAGGGTGCTGTCTCGCTGGTGCTCTTTGCTGGCCGACAGCAGTCGCTCTCGCAGCCGCAGGGTCTCGGCGGCCTCAGGGTGGTCTTGGGGTGGTGGGCCCGACTGCAGGAGACACTGCTGCAGCTCTTCGATTTCACCGCGCCGCAGGCTCAGTTCCTCTTCTAACTGCAGCACCCGAGACTTCTCGGCCACTGTGGTGAGCTAGTGTGAGAGAAAGGGAGACGGGTCAGTGGCCCAGGCTAAGCGTAGTGGACACACAAGCCCTGACGGAGGGGAGTCAGATGATGGGAAGGTGCCTATTCCTACCAAGGTACTGGCTTTTCTCTGGGACCCTACTGGACTCCGAATGATAGGGTGAACCACAATGCCTTGTTGCTCAGGTGACTTAGAACCCATAAGTGCATGAGAGAAGTTTGAGGTTAGAACTTTCTAGAAGGCAATGCTATAGGTGCATGCCTGTTTCAGCAATCTTCCTGCCTCGGCTTTCCAAATGCTGGGATTGCAGGTATGTGCCACCATGCCCTGCTAGAGAAACATTCTCTGACTTGCAGTCTGGCTGAGCCTGTCTAGAGGGCGCTAATCCATCTAGTGAGTTTCTCTGCACATAATATTCTGGCACACAAAGCATAGTGCATATGATCACCAGGCAATGGCCAGTGTGCACACGAATGTGTCTCCAGCCGCCCACGTGCCCTGCATGGCGCTGTGGCCACCAAGCAGAAACGGAGCCCTTGCCTCAAGCCTGTCTGTAAGGAAGTTTTCCTGATCAATGCTTGCTGTTTGGTCAAACTCCTCCCCCAGAGCTATAGCTGGGTTGGACAGCTGTATAGACACATGCACAGTGCATGTACAACAGGTGTGGAGGGGACAGCTGGATCTCGAGTGTGGGACACAGAACCACACCCTAGGATTGACGGGACCATTGTCCCAAATGCAGCTTCTCAGGGCCTCCCTGACACACTTATGGCTATGTTCAGACTTGGAGACTGACATAGTTCTATTCTTTGGGGATATCCCAACGTATGAAAAGCCCCACTGCTTGAGCCCCAGAGACCCTCCAGGTTGGCCCTCTGCTGCCACCCTAAGACTCTCTAGGCTAGAGCACCCTGTATCTGCATTGCTATCTCTGACCTCCGAGGCAGCATGGACAAGGAAGCGCGCGTCCACCTGAGACCGCTAAGACCACTCCCAGGAGGCTTCTTTGTCGCGATGGACAGGAAGGAGGCTCAGGGGAAGGTCTCAGAGAGATGCCTCGGCTCAAGGAGTCATGAACTTGGGAGCAATCCCAGAGGACCAATACCCCCTTCCCAAAGAGCCACAGTGAGCCTGACTCAAATCTCAACTTCCGTCCCAGAGGGGAGCACGGAAGGAAATTCTAAAAAGGGAAAGCGGCCATCATGATGGCTGAGGAAATGATAACAGGCAAAGGGGGTATCGAGGGGCCGAGGTGACAGCCAGGTGGGTGGCGGTGGCGGGCGCGTTTTACCCTGTTATCCGCTAATTCTCTGAGCAGCCGCTCGGCCTGCGCCTTCTCCAATAGCAGGCTCTGCTCCAACTCCCCAATGCGCGCGTGCTCCAGCTGGGTCTGGGTCTGCTCCACCCAGGGGGGAAGAGGGATGGCAGGGCAGACAAGGAAGGCAGGGGTGTGGGGAGGAGGGCACGGGGAACAGGAAGCCGGAGAAAGAAAGAACGGGAGTGAGAGAGAAAAGGAGAAGGAGAAAGAGAGAAAGAGAGGAGGCGTCATCTTCAGCGAACAAGACTGTGAAAATAGATCAATGAGTTGGAATCTCTTGGGGGGAAGAGAGAAAAGATCTCAGAAGTGGGGTGCATGGGGGGCTGGGTGCCCTCCCCTCATGGTAGCATAGCCGTGAGTATATTCAAAGCAGAGGAGGCTGTGGGAACCATCCCTTGCCAGCCTCTGGCGATGCGGTGGCAATGGCTTCCCGAATTTCCGCTCCTGACTCTCAAGTCCTGCCCTTTCCTGCTGCTGCTCTGGGAGCTTGTGGGCTTCTTTAAGGATCTTCTCCCTCCCCACCCTGAGGCAGGGTTTCTCTGTGTAACAGTCCTGGCTGTCCTGGAACCCACTTTGTAGACTATAGGCCGGCCTCAAATGCACAGAGTTCCGCCTGCCTCTAAGTCCTGGGATCAAACAAGTGTGCCACCACCACCCAGCCTTTTCTTTCTATTTTGCTAATTACATTTTATTTATTCATTTAGTGCATGTGTGTATGCGTGTGCATGCGTGCACATGTACACATGCCATGGTGCACATGAGGGCAGTTTGAGGACAACTTGTGGGAGTCAGTTCTCGCCTTCCACCATGTGGGTCCTGGGGATCAAGCTCAGGTTGTCAGTTTGGGCAGCAAGCCCCTTTACCTGCTGGGCCATCTTGCCAGCCCTTCCTGTCTTGTCAGCTCTGGCTGGCCTTGAATGCCCTATGTAGACCTCGAGCTCAAAGACTCTCCACACGCCTCAGCTTCCTGAGTGCTGGGACTAAAGGTGCACACTACCGCACCTGTTTTCTTTTTGGTCTTTCGAAGCAGGGTTTTGCTACACAGCCAATCAAGTGCTGGATTTACATGTAGTCGTTGCCTTCACTTCCGGCTTTAAGTCTCAGCTATAGCATCCTCAGAGAGGATAAAATAATGATCCCAGGACTTCAAGACACCCAGGCCTGTATTCAGGGGGAAAACCCAACAGCTCAGGATTTCCCAAATCATCTTGACTTTGCTGTTTAGTTTAGTTCGCTTGTTTGGTTGGTTTTTTGAGACAGGGGCTTACTATGTTGTCAAGGCTGACCCCTCACTTCCCAAGTATGAAAACTGTACCAAGCCCAGCTTGGTTTAGAACTCAGTATGTAATCCAGAATGCCCTTGAACCTACAATCCTTCTGCCTCAGCCTCCCTAGTGCTGGGATAATAGGTACCTGCCAGCGGTGATCCCTGCCTAAGGGAACTCACGCCATCTTGATTCCCCTCAGCAGACCTCCTGGGTGGGGACCAGGCTAACACCCACTGCCCTTCCTGGAGTCTAGCTTGGCGGCATCCCTCCCCCTCCTCCCATTCCCCAGGCTCTGCAGAGGATGCCTGGTCTCTGTGAAGTACAAGGGCACTTTTGTCCCCCTCTTTACAACACCCGTTTCATTCGAGAACAAAGCTTGACATTCTCTGGGTGGCACAGGGTTGGCATTCGGATGGCCTGTGATGGATCTTTGCAAGTCAGCGGGGAGGTGGGAAGGACACGCATCCTGGGGTACTCCTAGGAGACCAGAATGGAAACCAGGTTTGTCTCGGGAGAGTGGGGAGGGTGTAACTCACCCTTAGGGAAATACAGGTTAAAGCAACATCTCTCTCACCCCCACAACCCTGCAGCAAGTCTGAAGGGTGGGCAGGGCTTAGACATCAGGGATAATATTCAGATGCCAGGAAGAAGTGGCCAGCCATGGAGATGGAAAGATTGGAACCTAATACCAGCCACTCAGGAAAAGAAAGGGGAGAGGAGAGGGAGGCCTAACGAGCAATAACGAGCTTAGTCACGAAGACAGTAAAGGATGGGGTGACCTGGCCCAAGGGGATCAAGTGTTCTCTTTAGGACAGGAGTCAGGCTTTCCATTTTGACTTCGGGGTGTGTGTGTGTGTGTGTGTGTGTGTGTGTGTGTGTGTAGACCAGCGGTGGATACCAGGACTTAACCAATCTCCACCCTGTTTTCAGAGGCAGGGTCTCATTGACACTGGAGCTCACTGGCTAGGCCAGCCAGCTTGTCTCCAGGGACCCTGTCTCTAGCTCCTCAGCCATGGGGTTAGACATGCGCCATGCCCATTTCTAAGGAGAGTGCTAGGAATCCAAACTCAAACTCTCTGTTGATTGTCCTCATTGTGGGCCCCTAACTAGGGGGTCCTACATAAGTGTCCTGCTGAGTCATGCCCCCAATGTCCCTAGGCCCCCCAATATGGGTTTCTAGGTATCTACTGCTGAGCCAAACCCCCAGCCCTTGGTTTTGACTTAGTCTTTTTTTCTATTTATGTATTTATTTTTATGTGTGTAAGTCTATCGCCTGCATGTACATATAATACCATGTATGTGCAGTGCCCTTGGAGGCTAGAAGGTATCAGATGCCCTGGAACTGGAGTTACAGATGGTTGTGAGCCACCATGTGGGTGCTAGGAGCAGAATTCAGGTCCTCTGCAATAATAGCAAGTTATCTTAACCACTGAGTCATCTTTGTGGTGCCAGATTTTTGTCTGTTTTTGTTTTTTTGAGACAGGGTTTCCCTATACAGCCCTGGCCATCCTGAAACTCACTCTATAGAAGCAGGCTGGCCTCCAACTCACAGATATCCACCTGCCTCTGCCTCCCGAGTGCTGGGATTAAAGGTGTGTACTGCCACCACCCAGCTAGTTTTGATTTTTTTCAAAAAAATATTTTAAAAAAGTGTGCGTGTGTGTGTGTGTGTGTGTGTGTGTGTGTGTTCATGGGTGTACATGGAGGTCCCCATGGAGGTCAGAAGAGTGCACTACAACCCTTAGAGCCGGTGATAAGGAAGCTGTGAGCCATCTGGGAATTGAACCCCAGGTTCTCTGGAAGTGTAGCGAGTGCTCTTAACCACTGAGCCATCTCTAAAGCCTCTGGGTTTGTCTTTTAAGATGGGTGGGGAAAACAGCATGGACACATGCCTGCAATCCTGATGCTTGCAGGTTGAGGCAGGAGAATTCTAAGTCCCAGGCCACCCTGGGCCATCTTGAAAAAACCCAAACCAAACCAAGTGTGCGTGGGAATAAGTTGGACCTTAGCACGATTCACATTCTGGTTGCTCCAAATATCGTCACAATTTAGTCTTCAGAGTAAAAAATCAAAACTGGATGCAACATCCCTTCTGGCTAAACTGGCTGTACACCGTTTGCCCTGTCCCCCTTCCTCCATGCCCGCGCCAGACTATTGGCAGTCCTGGGACCAACCAGATTCTCTCCAGGGAATAACTGGGTGGTAACGTCTGGCAGGCTGGAACAGGGAGCAGATGTAGTAAGAGACCAGACAGACAGGCGGCAGACAGACCGGCTGACCAGGATCACCAAGGGTCTGCTAGCACCTGGCACCACCCTGGCTAGCTCCAGTTCCTTGAACTGCCAGCCCAGGGGCAGCATGATGTGTGCATTTCCCTGCCTAAGCCTCTGTTGATGGGAGCAGGTGGAGGGGGCTCAGTTCTGGCAGCCCCCACACCCCACAAGCCCACCCATCTGTCCTCTGCAGGGGGACTGCTGCCCGTCAGATAAGCCAGACACAACCACCTGTCCTGTCCCTTTGTAACAAAAATACAATCATAACGGCTTCAGGCTGGCTAAGGATGTTGGTCTTTTCCCCTTCTCCTTCGTTCCTTCCTTTCTTCCTTCCTCTCTCTTCCTCCCCTCCTTCCTTTCTTCCTCCCTCCCTCCCTATCTTCTTTCTTGGGTCTCCTTTATCCATTTATCCCAGGTTGCCCTCAAACCCAGAGCATAGCTGAGGTTGGCCCTGAACTCCTGACCTCCTGCTTCTACTTCGTAAGGCCTGGGATTACAGGTGTGTGCCACCATGTCCAATTTTTATCATTGTTTAAAAGACAGGGTCTTACTTGTCATCCTGCCTGTCTTAGAGCAGACTGGACTACACAGACAGACTAGCCTTGAATTTGCCACGTAGCCAAAAATGACTAATGTCTATCCCCTGGCCTTTACCTCCCTATACCAGGATTACTAACATGTGCTACCATGCTGAGATTTGAACCCCAGGCCTCACACATGCTAAGTATGCATTCTACCGACTGAGCTCCAGCTCCTTTTTACTGTTTTCCTGACAGGGTCTTGCTAAGAAGTGCAGACTGATTTGAACTTGATATGTAGCTCAGGCTAGCCCTGAACTTGCAATCGTCCTTCTCAGCCACCTTAGAAAGCTAGGGTGCCACCAAGCCCAGACCAATCTGGAACCCAGAAATGACCTATGGCTGGGCCTTCCAAGGTCCTTCAGGGACCTGGAAATTAGTCACAAATGCAGGCCACTGGGTCTCAGCTACATTTAAACAAGCCCCACAGGAATGGACACTTGTTCCTGACGACCTGTAATGATGACCGTGGAGGAAGCCGAGGGCTGCCAAAGGGAAGTGGCTTCCAGAGGCCAGATGGGCCAGAGACATTGCAGACCCACGTGGCCGCTCCAGGAGTTCTATCTTTTTCCTTTCCAAGGGAACATCGGGAGACACAACAGAAAAGATGACCAAGGGTGGCCTCCTGACCCCAGAGGTCTCTCCAGGCCTTAGTGGCAGGGCTAGGTGCCCCTGAATGGACCTAAGGCCGCTAGTCCCTTACTCAGCACAGTGTGTTTACTGATTAGGGACGATCCCGACTGTGTCCGCACCATGTATACAGGTGGCAAAATGGAGAGGGTACAGGACGAACCAGAACCCAGCAATCACCATCTCTGGTGCCCATTCTTGTTAGCTGGTTACAGCATTGGGATAGTCTCCACTTTCTTGAGCTCTGGTCCCCTTTTTCCTCCCCCCTTCATGTAGCCCAAGCTAGCCTTAAACTCACTAGCTAGCTGAGGATGACCTTGAACTCAGCTCCTGAGTGCTAGGCAAGCACTCTGCCAACTGAGACAGCCCCAGCAAGTGAGCTCTGGTTCTCTCATCTGTAAATTCTGTGATCCCAACTGCTCCTTCTAGCCAGGCCTGTGTCTATGACCCCGGGAGTCCGGCTCATATGTTGTTAGGTAAAAGCCTAAAATGTCAGTGACCTCGTCTGTCCCGACTCTACCTTCAACCAACAGTGCAATGTTCCCCTGGATTCCTGGAACACAGCTATGCCCACTTCTAACACCAGATGTCCTAAGGCCGCCCCTCCTCTACTCTTCCACGGAGGGGGCCTTTGACTCTTCCCCATTTTTTCGTTGAGTCACCCAGGCCTCTCCAAGGAAGTCTAGGCTCGCTGCCTGAATGCCAAGGTCATTTCTCATGGCAAGGACTGGGCCTACAGTGCCAAGTGAGCAGAGGAGGACAGCATCCGTTACCTCTAGGTCTCCTTTGGTGATGGATTCTTCTTCCACCCGGAACTGCAAGTCCTCCACCTTCCTGTGGGCAGGAAAAGAGGCAGAGGTGGGCTTTTGCAGCCAAGGATATAGCACACACACACATGCACACACGCACGCACGTACATATGCACGTGCGCACATATCCTGTAGTTGAGGAGGGATAGAACCTTCTGGAAGCCTACTGCACTAAATACAAGCCTCCTTCCTCTCAAGATGTCCATGGAAAATAGAGGACAATAGTCAGAGCCAGCTGTGGTGGTGCACAGCATTGGGAGGTCAAGGCAGGAGGTTTGGGAATTAAGAGGCCAGCCTGAGTTACAAAGTGAGACCTTGCCTCAAAACACCAAATCAGGGCTGGGCGGTGGTGGCGCACACCTTTAATCCCAGCACTCGGGAGTCAGAGGCAGGCAGATCTCCATGAGTTTGAGGTCAGCCTGGTCTACAGAGCTAGTTCCAGAATAGGTTCCAAAGCTACAGAGAAACCCTGTCTCAAATAAATAAATAAATAACAAAAACAACAAAGAACCCATGCCAACTCAGGACCATGGCTCTTCAATGGGCATACTACGCCATGTGGTCCTCTCTCAGCAAAGAGGATGAGGGAGGCCAGGAGACTTCTTATTCGCTAACTCCACTCTTATCCTCAAAGTTGAGAGCTGAGGTCCCAGTATGCATTTCCTGGGCTTCCACTGATGTAGAAGTTCCACAGGACTCCACTGCAGGAGTCAGGGGCTCCCTTCAGGGACACATGTTCACCTGTACACATGCCAAAAGAGCACAGAGCAGGACACAGCACTAGCTCATACCACCATTACAAACGGGACTGGCTGACAGCTGAGGTACATCTATAAGGCGACGGAGGTCATAAAGCGATGCTACACAATGCTGAGACCTGCATCTAGGCCCTTGGTGATCACAGCCCCCACGATGCCTTATTTTGAATGAAAAAAAATTGCGTGAGCTTGTACACAGCTTATGAGTGTAGGAAGCCATGGCTTGATGGTGTGGGGGGTTGTGTGTGCGTGCGCATGCGCGCACATGTATTTATGCATGGATGAATGTGTGTACATGCCCAGAGGCCAGAAGAGGGCATTGGGTGTCCTGTTCTGCCACTGCCTGCCTTAGTCCCTTGAGACAGGGTTTCTCACTGAACCTGAAGCTAGACTGGCAGCCAGAAAGCCTTAAGGATCCTCGTGGCTCTGCCCATCCCTCCAACAACAGGGTTATAGGCATAAGCAGCCATGCCAGCTTTCCATGAGTGCTGGGGATTTGAACTCAGGTCTTCACGTTTGCAATGAAAGTGCTCTTCCCCGCTGAGCCATCCTCCAGAACTCCATCAGGGAGACATTCTCTAACACTCTCCTCTGTCTTGTCATTATGCTGGGTTCTCAGTGTTGTTGTTTTGGTTTGTCTGAGACAAAGCCTCACGTAGCCCTGCCTAGCCTGAAGCTTGCTAGTCAGGCTGGCCTTGACCTCACAGAGACCTGCCTGCCTCTGCCTCCCCAGTGCTGTTCAAAGGTGCCTGGCTCACCTTTCGAGGCAGAGTCTCTCCCTGAACCTGGTGGTACTAACTGGATAGACTGGCCAGGGGGGCTCCAGGGATCTGAAGGTCTTTGTATAGCTAATGCAGGGGTTAAAGATGTGTGTGACCATGCCAGTCTTATAGCTAGGGATCTGAATCCCAGCCTTTTCATAGCAGGTGCTTTACCAACTGAGCCATCTCCCAGCCCCCACCTCAGGATGCTTTAAAAGACTTTTTTTTTTCTGGCATGAGATGCATCACCATGGGAACCAGATGTGTGGGTCAGACTACCATCTCACGCAGATATAAATAAACCCTCATTTCCCCCCAGTGAGACTGTAACTGCAGGACTTGGCGGAATGCCCAAAACAGATGCAAATGGAGGTGTCAAGACTGGGGGCTGCTGCCAGCATGGGGGAAGGAAGAACCATACAGACAAAAATTGTCATCTTTTGGGAAGGAGGTGACAGGATCAGCCCTGTATCCCAGCAAGAGACCTAGGAAGAAGACAGGCCCTGTGTTTCTAGTTGGGGCAGATGGGGAAAGCCTGTATCTTTCTATGGGTCTCTGGGTCTGCATTAGCGTGCTCGCGTCCCTGACATCGGTTAAGGGCTTTTCTAGGGAACCAGGAGTTGGGGGAACTTCCGCTCCATCCTTGGGACAATCTCAAAAATTGATGTATGGGCCAACAAGATGGCTCAGTGAGTAAAGGTGCTTGCCACAAAGCCTGGCGACCTGAGTTCAATACCCAGGACTCACACAGTGAAAGGAACTAATGCCCACAGGTTGTTTGCTGATATTCACACATGTGCACACACACACACACACAGACACACACACACACACTTTTTTTTTGAGACAGGTTTCTCTGTGTAGCCCTGGCCAGCCTAGAACTTACTCTGTAGACCTGGCTGGTTTTGAACTCACAGAGATCCGCCTGCCTCTGCCTGCCCCCCTTAAGTGCTGTGTTTAAAGGTGTGTGTCACCACCACCTGTCTTTAAGTACTTTTTAAAAAGAACCCAAGGCCATACACAATTCCTGCCTAGGGATGAAAGCCAGTCTTCCACAGGTTCAACAGGCACTCTCTCGCTAAG
Organism: Ellobius talpinus; assembly: GCA_001685095.1. Taxonomy (NCBI): domain Eukaryota; kingdom Metazoa; phylum Chordata; class Mammalia; order Rodentia; family Cricetidae; genus Ellobius; species Ellobius talpinus. Next base: position 467 of record LOJH01019857.1, on the reverse strand, counting down.
CTCCAGCTCCTTCTTCAGAGGGCTTTAGATAATATCTTGCTATGTTGCTCTACCTGACATGAAATCTGCTATATATATATATATAGTGCAAGCTATCCTCAAACTGTCAGCAATCCTCCTGTCTCAGTCTCCTTAGTGTTGGGATTATAAATGTGAACCATCACACCTGGTTCAAGCCCTTGCTGTTAAAAAAAATTATTAGCTCTTTCTGAGACAGGGTCTTATGTAACCCAGGCTGGTCTCGGATTCACTTCGTAGCAGATCAGGACCCTGAACTCCTGATCCTCCCTCTTCTGCCTTCTGAATGTTGAAATTACAGGCATCTACCGCCACTCCCAGTTCATGTGGTCCTGGGACTCCGGCCCAGGGCTTTGTGTATGCTAGACAAACACTCTACCAACTGAGCTACATTCCCAACTGTAACATGAGGGCTGGCTTGTTGGGGTTTCTGTCCCTCCCAGTACCCC
>LOJH01019856.1:10352-21022 GCA_001685095.1 Ellobius talpinus | reverse complement strand
ACCTTCAGGCTGAACCCCAATATCTGTCTCTGGGTTTTTATTAATTGTGCTACACAGTGCGCTCCAGCATCAAATGAAATGCTTGCTGGAAAAGGTAAACATCCCAAAGCTATTTTCCTTGGCAGCTGCAGTGCAACAGCACCACCAAGGGGAGTGTCATCGCTGCAGCACCACCAAGGGGAGTGTTGTCGCTGCAGCACCAAGGGGAGTGTCATCGCTGCAGCACCACCAAGGGGAGTGTTGTCGCTGCACCAAGGGGAGTGTCCTCTTCGTTGCTGCAGCACCACCAAGCACCCTTTGCCAAGTTCCTCCCTTAAGGTTACCAAGCCACAGTGAATACACAATTAACCAGGGACCACAGAAAGATGTGCTAGGCTTTAAAGCATTTCTTCTTCACACTCCACTCACCAGGCTGAGTGGAACCTTGGCAGAGCGAGCATCTAATCAGAACAGCTCTGAATTTCTCCGATACCTGATTACTGCCTTGGTCATAAATGAAGGCACCTTGGTATACAGTGGGTGGGCATTTCTGTCTCAACAGAAACTGACAAAGCAGACAAGTTTATGTTAAAAATGAATCAATGGAAGAAAAGTGCAAAGACACCATTTAAATTTGATTCAGCTGAATTTCTTTGTTTTTAAGTGTGGACAGGAATATAGATTTTTATTCAGGACTTGAAGGATAAAGTCAATCATTATCCCAGATACACTGGGAAATAATTTATGGAACCAAATTTAATAAGGTAGCCATGCTTCCCTGCATTTGTGAACCTCGCGGTTGTAAAACCTGCCTTTAACTGACAAAATGTGGCAGAAGCAATGGTCTCAGCAAGTAGTCTGGGTTGCAGAAAACCAGACAATTTCTACGATTCCTCGCATAGTCCTGCTTAGGAATCTGGCTGCACTACTATGAGGTCCCACTTCATGGGAAAGTCACCCAGAGAACTGAGATGTTCCAGTCAATACCTCAACGGGCCCTTGGCTGACAGCTAGCATTAAGAGCCAGCTATGAGAGCAACCCACTATGCACCCCACTCAAATACCCTCTGTCTGAAAACACACAAGTGACCTCACACCACCCGGCTAAGCAACTGACCCACAACACTGGGAGAGATCATTACAAATTCTTGTTTTAGGTCACTGCATCACCAGGTAGTTTAGTACACAGACAACTCAAACACATTTTTGGCTATACCAAGGGTAAGATGATCAGTAAACTTAAAAAATGTTTGCCATCTATGACTCTAAGAGTTCATGAGATCACACAAAGAATAAAAATGATTTATATATAGCCCCTTTCTAGTCCAACTCCCTGATAACTATCTTCTCAATAAATATTTGTTAAATGGAAGAATGAATAATGCAAACACAGCTAAGTATTGACTATATTGATGGAAGGAAGCAAGGCCATAACTAGTTCAGAAATGATAACTCACACACTCTGGGCACTCTAGCTCCACGACCTTCTGGAAGGGCACTGGCCTAGAGGCATCTCACTCCACTACAGAACCCGTTTAGGCACAAGATTTCTGAGGACTCCAAAGTACATTTTTATACCTGGATTTCATGGATAGATTCTGAAACCGAGAATAATCTAACGTGTGCAGTAGTTCATTTAAATATAAGAACGCAAGCTTTACATACTGACATAAATGATGTAGTTAATAAAAATAACTAAGTCATATAAAAACTATTGCTTCACTGGTTTGCAGAGCAGAGCTCCTAAATGTTAACATATTTAATCATACAGCATGTTCCGAACTCCACATTTATCACCCTCATCATTGATATGACAAACTCAGGCTTTAGGTGTGTTTTCCAAAACTCTCATTTCTGCTGAAAGCTCTGACTCTGCTATTTGCAACCAACACCCACAGTTGTCTTGCTGGGAGTGATGAGCTCATTTAATTCATTTTCAAGAAATGCCAAGTCTAAATAAGCATAGACTGCTATGGGTTCTTTCATGTGAAAATTACATGCCTGTCAACAGGTTGTCACATGTGTGCTTTCTCTGAAGATGATCACTTGGTGCAGTGGACAGATGTGTGCTGTGGGAACTTAACACACAAGACCTGAAAACCACAAACACTCAAGTCAACTTTCATTGCAACTCACCTTTTATAAAGTCTTGTCAAGGATATTTTAAGTGCTTTCTTGCTGCAAGTGTGTGTGGAGGGAAGGTACAGTGGGCGCGGTACAGTGTGAGTGGGCTATTAAGACTTTATCAGTTCTGTCCAAGATTGCTACAGTAAAAATGGCGAAGGCAGTCTGGTTCTAGACCCTCCAGGGCCAATAAACCACACTTGGAACAGCACTGTGTTGAAGAAATAAGAAACTACCAAGTCCACGAAGTGAGCATTTCATTCATTCAAAAGAGAACCTGAGCCAGGTGGTTCAGATCCACGATCTCATCCACTGCATAGCAAGTTCAAGGCCAACATGATACTCTGTTTCAAAAGAACACACACACACACACACACACACACATACTCACTCACTCACTCACTTGCAAACACACAGAGTCTCTCTCAGTACTTACCAATGTTGAGTCTGAAGAAACATTTCTAAGCTTGGGTTGGAACTCCACCACACACTAAGCTGTTTGACTCCAAGTAAGTTTTACAGCATCTCCAGCCTCCCATTTCCTCATCTCTAAACAGACAGAAGCTCTTAGAGAGCTAGCTAGAGTAACATCTAAGACACAGCTGTTCCAGCTGTGCAAGTACTGTCGTGGACCCTCAATGGACCAACTATGGCAGTCATTCATCTTCAACACAAAGGAGAGGGGGATAAAAACTGCTTTTCCCCTCTATCACTTGCAGAGGTACCAGCTCATAATATGGGTGCTCACAAACACTTAGTATCTTTATATAATGTCATTTTGATAAATCAAATAGTTGGGAATTGTTCAAACAGCCCATAGTAGGGAGGACAGTGTGGTACTATCAATGAAATAAGATTGAGTGCAAACATTTTTGTTGGTACAAAACTGTGGGTAGCCCACAGATGCAGGTTCAAATCCCAGCATGGCTACTTTCCTTAGACAAGCCACTATTCAGATTTAGATATTTCTTGTCTGTAAAGTGGAAACTGTAGGCATAACTGAGTAACTCAACAATACCTTTGATATTTACTACCCATTATTCCTGACAACAGCAGCAAGAGGTAGAGTGACGTCACTTCCTTGAGTGCCCTACTGCCACAGAGCAATGTAACAAGAGCTGGCAGGTGTTGGTTGTGCAAAACAAGGCAGTCTAGATGCTACAGTGCCTCATTCTGGAAAGTCAGGGGTTTTAAACATGTCCAAGTAACAAGTCAGAGTAGCTGTTTTACCAGTACTTCACAGATCTACTTGAGTCATTATGGGCAAGACAATGGCAGTACTCTCTAGCAAGGCAGATTCTCCTACGTCTAATGATTGCTGGTAACTGCTATCCAGGAGACCTTACGCTAGGCACTTTACATACGTTAAACCACTCTCTCTCTGCAGCAGCCCTGGCAGGATTTTGCCATTTTGTGAATGATGAAACTGAGAAACAAACGGTACAAGCTCAGAACAGGCCTAAGAGTCCATGGGGGACACAGCCAGGCCTTCAGAGTTACCTGTCCCCAGCTGTCCTTTCAGATCTTCTAAGGAAGCAGTTGCTCCTTGTCTGTTCCATCCTTCTGGGGCCTCTTGATCAGTACGTACATTCACCGGCTAGATAATCATTTTAATTCCATTTACCCTTCTGTTTTTTCCCAATTCAGTCAACATGTTTGTCTTGGACAAGGTATTTCTGGTAAAGGGTATGAGATATGTACAATGTAGTGAGAAAAAATACTTCATAAAGAACTTGATTTGTTTTACAACAGATATATTAATGGGGGAGGGAATGAAGGAGCGAGGGAGGGGAGGAGAGAGAAGATGAATGAGAATGAGTATGAGCAGAGCTCATTCTTTCTTCTGTTGTGGTATAATACTGGTTTGTGAGCTGAACAAACTGAGTTCTACATCTGCTTTTGCAGTAATGTTCACTTGGATTAATCATAGCTAACTCTAAGTTTCCATACTGCCATATGACAAGTGTGAAAAGTTGTCAGAGATGATTTTTAAAGGTCTTTCCAAATCTATAATTTCATGATGCAATAAGATTTTTTTTAATCAAAAAGAGCATTTTACCCAAAATACCCTGTTATCTGTCAGGGGCACTCAGGGTAAGGCTTCCAAGACTGAACACCAACAGTGAGCCACAGATTCATTAGTGTACGTGGAAATCAGAGACTGATGAGGTCACCCACAGTTTCTTTTTTCTATTTTTTTGAAGATTTATTTACTATATATACAGTGTTCTGTCTGCATGTTTGCCTGCACGCCAGAAGAAGGCATCAGATCTCATTATAGATGACTGTGAGACACCATGTGGGTGCTGGGAATTGAACTCAGGACCTCTGGAAGAGCAGTCAGTGCTCCTAACCCCTGAGCCATCTCTCCAGCCTCCAGTTTCTAAGACTATAACTCCAATGGATAAGCAGGTGTGAGAGAAACCCCGAGCTCTCATCAACCAAACTCTCACTCTCAACTATGGTGACAGCCAGAGGATCACCACTTCGAGTGGTTCTCCAAGCCAGAGGACACCATGACAAGCTGCCCACAAGGCAGTGACAGGCTTTTCCACTGGCACCAGAAATACACAGTTAAGCAAAGATTTCTGGGAGATAAAGCCTAAATGCAGAGATGCAAGCAGTCTTCTGTTCTGAACTGTCTTGCCATGGATGCTCGTAGAAAAAATAAACTTGGAATATAGAGGCTCTTGCAGCAGCAGTGCAGTTTGCTGTCACACAAAGCCAGGATGCCTGCCCTGAAAGTCACCTTGAGCAGTTCTGCTGGGATCCTACTGTAAAGAATGATGGAGAAATCTAGCTGAGCACAAGCAGGTGGGCAGGCAAGCATCACCTCTCTTTGTTCCTGACTGAGGGAGTCATGTGACTAACTATTTTAATTCCCTGCTGCCTTGAGTTCCCTATGACACCTACACCTGGGAACTGAGAGCTAAATAAACCCCACCATCCCAATGGCTTTCTGTTGGGGTCTTGTCACAGTGATAGAAGTGAAACCAGGACAGTCATTTTCCACAGAGTTCCCACACTCAGGGTACATTCCTGGAATTCCTGTTGCTCCGGGGTATGGGGAGCAAGACAAGAGTGTCAGGACACTCTCACCCTAATAATTTTGTAAATAATTATTTATAATAAATAATATGAAAAGAGCCCATTAGATTGCCCTTTGTCCCAGACCCAGAAGTCTCAAGACTCCTAAAAGAAGTCACAAAACTATGGTAGGTCAACTTTTAGGTTAATAAGTAGGGTAAAAATAAAATCCCAGATCCCTATAGTAGGAGACAGGACTGGGTGCTGAAAATCCACGGTGAAGAGGATAAAGTACAGGCATGCCTTCACATATCATCACTGCTACGATGTGATGTAAGTCTATAAAGCTCCAAGTGAGTTACTTTAATGGTTCATTTCTCATGTGGAAATGCCATCCACAAAGGCCTCTACTTACATCAAATTCAGATAGATGCATGGTGTGCTGCCTTAGAGGCGAACATCCTGGCAGTGCCAGCTTCTAACCTGGAATTTAAAACAATTGTCAAGTTTTTGCATGTCCCATCAAGTCTGCCAAAACACTGCTGTATGACACAACACTGCTCTACACAGTCACACGGCTCAGTTAAAAGCTCAGACATTCCCAAGAGGGAACTGCAAATGCTCCCAATGTAACTTCTTAAGAAAAGACTAAACTGAAAAAGTAAACCATGCCAGATTTCCCTAAAAAACTCTGCTGCCTTCAAAGTACCACTGCCACAGGAAGTACAGGAAGCCAGGTTTCTAAGACAAACATTTCTCCTTCCTTCCTTGGCTAATGCTTGCCCAAGATCAAACAAAGATCAGCAAAGATCACACAGCAAGGGAGAAACTAGAGTCTTGTTTGTGCCCAGGCGTTCTATTGAAAAGAGAAATCACATGCACTGTTTGAATCTGGTAAATACTGCATTTCTACAACTGCCTGCACTCAAGAGTCCCTCTCAGGAGAGCGCTAAGATCTACCCACTAAAACAACCCGGAATTGTCACAAACCTCTAACAACCCAATGGCAGCTTCTCACCCTTTAGGGAAATTTAAGCTATTAGAAGATACCTTGAGCTCTAGGGAGGCTGAAGCAGGATGATCCTAAGTTCAAGTCACCAGCTAACACAACAAGTTCAAGGACAGCCTGAAACACATAGTGAGACCCAATCTCAAAGTAACCAACAAGAAATGGGTCATCTGTGCCATCTCTTCCAAAAGGAGCCAGGTGCTCTTGTGCAGGTCCCTGGGAGTGACGCCCTTTGAGCAGACACCTCTGTGGAGGAGGCAGAATCACACCTTTGATAAGACCTTTCAGATGTGTCCAACCGATTCCCAGGGGCTACATGCAGCTGGCCCAACATGAAGCTGTTTGTTAAACATTTCTTGAGAGTGAACAAGTATGTGACAATGTCGCACAACAATGTCAAAAGGTTAGAAATGGATGGCAGAGGGAAAAAAATAACTATTCTCTCTAATTCTCAACACTTTTCTCCAAACTGTCAATATCCATGGATTTAGAAGAAAAGGGACTCCTCCTGCACAGTGTCTGCAACTGCACGCTGCTGAGATGGGCACTCTACTGCACCGCAGTGTCTGCTGCTGAGATGGGCACTCTACTGCACTGCAGTGTCTGCTGCTGAGATGGGCACTCTACTGCACCGCAGTGTCTGCTGCTGAGATGGGCACTCTACTGTACCGCAGTGTCTGCTGCTGAGATGGGCACTCTACGGCACTGTCATGCTCTGCTTCTAAGTTTCAGCAGCTGACTCTCACTTGCCGGTTTCAAGCACTTCAACTAATTCCCTTCTCACTTACTGCTCTATCACATGGCTAGAAGACCAACGAAGGCAGACGGCCAACACCTCCCTTTCCTCAACTGTTGGAACAGTATGCGAAATTATATACTTAGAAGCTGCATCAATCCCTTCTTGGGGTCTACAGAGCAACTAACAGCAAAATAGAACCTTGTTATCCACATCTTCCTTTTGTTATTGCCTGCTTTGTTTTAAACTCTGGGGCAGAGTCCAGCTCTACTCTACACGCAAGCATGTCCATTATCCAAGCAGAATCTGTTGAAATATCCAGCATTACCTTCCCAGGCTCATTCCTCTTCTAGGTTGAAAATGGTGAGAAAGGGTAACTATGGCTTCCTCCCTGTCTGCTTTTACAGCATTCTTTCTCAGACCCAAAAAAAAGCCCAAAGGTCTCCAGGCATTGTGCTAAACCCACACACCTTGGGTGCCCAAACAGTACAGCCTCATAAGGTGGGATTTCCCTCTGTATGCTGTGATTACCATTGATAAATAAAGGAACTGCTTTGAGCCTATGGCAGGGAAGAACAGAACTAGGCGGGGAAAGCTAGGCTATACGCTGGGAGAAAGGAGGTGGAGTCAAGGAGAAGCCATGGAGCCCCGTTGGAGACAGATGGTTGAACTTTAGCTGGTAAGCCACTGCCACGTGGCGATACACAGATTAATGGAGATGGGTTAAATNGCTTTGAGCCTATGGCAGGGAAGAACAGAACTAGGCGGGGAAAGCTAGGCTATACGCTGGGAGAAAGGAGGTGGAGTCAAGGAGAAGCCATGGAGCCCCGTTGGAGACAGATGGTTGAACTTTAGCTGGTAAGCCACTGCCACGTGGCGATACACAGATTAATGGAGATGGGTTAAATTAATATATAAGAGTTAGCCAATAAAAAGCTAGAGCTAATGGGCCAAGCAGTATTTTAAATAATATGGTTTCTGTGTGATTATTTCGGTTCTGGGCAGCCGGGACAAACAAGCAGCCTCTTTATTACAGCCTCACAGACATGACTGCCCCCACAATGAGATGAGATCACTCTCAACCAGAGGTACTCTTGCAGAAAACAGGTTGTTCCCTCAAGCAATAAAGACTTCTTCTGAGCCTCCTTGCAGAATCCACAGTTAAGAAAAAGATCAACCAGATGACACTTAGGCAAAATCAATTAGTGCAGACTTTACCCTGTTCCAATGCTTCCTTCATCAAAACATAAAGCTCATGTCGGTACCCGAAGACAGGCTGAAATGTTTACTTTCTTTGCATAATGGTCATTCTGAATAGACATTTACCCCCTTTTTTCACTTGGCTTACTTTGGGGCTGGAAGAGTGCACAGACCTGGAATCACATTTCTGTCCTAGAATTCTGGTAACAACAGCCACTGTTGTCACAGCCATCTTACAGTTGGGAATGCTATAGAGAGAAGCTAAACAACTACAAGATTCCATAGCTACTAAGTTTTGGAACCGATATCCCAAGTCTTGGCAATTGGCTCTCCTGTGTATGCTACAATGTGCTGTGCTGCCTGACACAAAGAATGAGAAAGATCTTGACTATAAACAAATAGGCTTTTCCATTGATGAATGTACAGTGTTTATATATGTGACTTCCTGAGGAAGATGGTAAAGACAGAAGAAAGAACAATGGAGGCTAAGGTACTAAAGGAAAATGTCTGATAACCCAAATGTGGAGAAGCCAGGAGAAGGGACTGGTGGACACGAGGCAGAAAGGAAATTTTTGTTTTTTTTTTTGTTTTTTTGAGACAAGAGTCTCTCTACATAGCCCTGGCTGTCCTGGAATTTACTGTGTAGACCAGGCTGGCCTTGAATTCAACAGGTATCTGCTTCCTGAATAGGCACATCAAAATATACATTCCTATAAGCCATTCAAAAGAATTTATAAAGTTGATCAAAACACAGACCATATGTGCTTGTGATTTCTCTAGGGCACCGAGAGTTTGGGGTGGGTATATTGTCACTAAATATCAACAGTCTAAGCACAACAAGAAACTGCTCCTAATATTAATGCCCAGCTAAGATTTTAAACAATTCATTAAAATCCTCTTATAGCCACAAAATATGAGTCTTATACTTGTTGAGGATTGCATAAAATACAGCTGACATATATAAAATTGCAGACTTTTCCTGAGAGAGAATTTAGAATATATACATGAAGTCTTTCACTGAAAGGAGTTACGAAGCACAGGTAAATCCCAAGCAGCTTGGCTCTACCACCTTGGTCTCTGCACTGCTACGATTATGCATTCCTTGTCATGTTTTGCAATGCAATCCAACCCTAGATACAGACACTTGGTAGAAAATGAGCTCTCTCAAGATGTACACGCTGGTCTCCATTTCCAATTCAAGACAAGGATTTTCTCAGAGGACAAAGCTTTTGATGATATTGTGAAAGAAAGCTACATAATGAGCTCCCTCCTGGATGACAAGGACACTTTGTCCAGAGCAGTTACTCAAATACAGTGCTTAGACAAGAAGTACCTGCAGCAAGCACTTGGAACTGGCTAGAATTTGCCCATTCCAATGTCATCAATAGCACACACCACTGCTGCTGGCTGAATGAATGACTATAAAACCACAGTTCCTTTCAATAAATCCTATGCACAACTCATTCATTCATCATTGCTATTAAAAAGCACACCTCCCTTTCTCTCTTCCTTCCATTGTCTGGAACTACGAGACTAATACTCAAGGCCCTCCATAAATCACCAGTCCATCCTGCTTCTTCCTTTTAACTCTTGCATAGGTCTGCAGCATGCCAACCAAAGCAGACTGTGTGAATTTATTTGCGGGTTTTTTTATTATTTTATTTTATTTACTGTTATTATCCATCGCACATGGTGCTGGGCTACATGAAGACATTTCCACACGGGTGTATATAGTCCACTGAACTATATCCTTTCCTTCTTTGTCTCCCGGGATTGGTGATTTTTACACAGACCCCTTCTGATCACGACCTCTTGTTTCAGTGACTGTCACTGATGCTTTCTTGAGCTGCATCTAATACTACTCCTCTCTAGTCGCCTTGCCTCAAGTGAGATGTCTTCTCACCAGTCTTAGACACAACCACCTTCCCTACTGGAAGAATTCTATTTCATTATAATATTTACAACATCTGGATCTATGCAAGTTCTTTATACCTTACCTATATAAGGACAGAGTCTTATGTCTGCTACTGGTTAAAAGTTATTTGAAGGCAAGAGTCCTATTACTAGTTCTGATATATCTTACATTACTTAATATAATTCCTTACTCAAATAATGCTAAAATGAAAATCCACTGACATAAAGTAAGGACCATTCATCATTGATGAGTACAAATACTTCCACATAACAGATCCAAACTATGATTCTTACCTTGTTTATTTTCTATTTTTGGAATCATAAAAAATAAGCATACTGCTTTGTGAATCTTTTCTAACTATTACACCTAGAAAATTTTGTTTAACAATATCTAACATAGATTTCCAGAGCTTAAGTTACGAACTAATTCATTTGGAAATTTCATATGGAACACGCCTTAGAAAATATTCATTATAAGAAACCCAATCTGAAATCATTGAAAAACTCCACATACCCAGGCAGAAAAGGACTGCAAAGCAGCATGAGCTGTGCTAAAATAAGCACAGGGCCAAAAGTTAACTCTTGGAAACTCAGGGCTCCTCAGAGTAGCTGGAAGGCTCCAGAGTATAAGGAGACTCTGTGTGTGTGTGTGTGTGTGTGTGTGTGTGTGTGTGTGTGTGT
>LOJH01019856.1:0-10284 GCA_001685095.1 Ellobius talpinus | reverse complement strand
TGTGTGTGTGTGTGTGTGTGTGTGTGTGTGTGTGTGTGTGTGTGTGTAAGAAATAAAGTTCACATTAGTACGAAGTCAGGAACTGGCCAACCTCTTACTACTACTTCCCACTCTACTGCAACAAACTGTCCAGAGATCAGATGTGAACTCACTTGTGAGTCAATATAAAACAGTCTCTACTAAATTCTGAAGTATTCAGTTCTGTATTTAAAGAACTGAAATTAGTTCTGAATAATTACCAAAAATGAGCCCAGGTCATCATACCTAACCCTGCTAACAAGGCTATGGCTATATAGGTGGGCTGAAGAGGAAAATCTACTATGACTATTCTCCTAAATGGACATTGCATTAAAATGACTCTTAGTGACCATAGGTCAAGGCACTGCTAAATTCTCATCAGAGATGCTTCTTCTTGCAGTAGATGGCAATTAACACAGAGACCCACAGTCGGTCAATGCACAGAGAATAAGAAGCCTTGGAGTGAGCAGCCCTAAACAAGATAGCTATATCATACTCACCTCCAAAGCTCAGGGATTCATGCAGAAGAGGGAGCAGAGGGATTCTAGGAGTCAGAGGTTGGTGGGTGACTTCAAGGAAACACTTTGTTCTGGCTACAATAAGGCAGATGCACATATGAACTCTCAGGGACTGTGACAGCGCACACGAGCTGTACAAAATCCCCACATGGAAGAAGGGAAGGTGGTCACAAAGTTCCGGGCCCTGGCTGAGAAGTATTGTGATACGTGGTGTATCGACCACACCATACTCTAGGCAGGCTCTGGGCCTGGGAGTAATTGGTCAACACAGCTGGACTCCAGGAGGTTTTTAAAAAGGGAGGGGAGAGACCATGGAGTTGGGTGATCAGGGAGGTGGAAGACAATCTGGAAAGAGTTGGGGGTTGAGAAAGATAATCAAAATGCATTGCATGAATTCTTGAAGAATTAATGAGAAATATTAAAAAAAATAAGCCCAGGTCAACAAACTGATAAATGGGTGGAGTGTGAGATGGGTGTTTAAAGGATATGTGGCGTGGGGATCAGCATCAGTGTCTGGAAAACCAAACTAACTGCAGCTGGGCATGATAGCACATGCCTACAATCCCAGGACCCAGGAAGCTGAGGCGAGAGGATTATGGGTGGATTCAAGACCAGCCTGGGATTCATAGTAAGACACTATTGTCAAAAAAAAAAAAACACCTGAGCAAAGCCTTTGGTTAAATCTCCAGTGTTAGAGGAAAAAAAAAAAGGCAATGTCCTAGGAGTAAGAATTAAAGAAAACAAAACAACAAACAAACAAAAAACCCAAACAACTTCCCTGATACATGCTTTACTTGAAACTCACATTGAGCAGCCTACTGGAAAAGAAAAAAATAACCCACATATATTAGAAATCCCTGCAAATGATATTTATGATCTGATAATAACTTTTCTAACTTTAAAGATCATATATTCTTGGAAAAGGAGGAGGGGTGACAATGGGAGTTCCTGGTGATGACTTAAGTTATGGCAGGCCAAACTGTAAGTCCTCAGAAAATGTTAATATGTAACTGTACTTGGCAAAAGGGAACACACAGTTATGGTTCTATAAGGCTATTAAGATGGTGAGGAGATTGTGGGTTTGTTAGGCAGGGCCAAGGTGACATCTAAGTGGGAGAACCACAAAAAGGAGTCTGGAATGATGAGACGACTCAGCCACCTACTCCTGATGGTGACAGAGGCCATGAGTCAAAGAACAAGGTGCTTCTAACAGCTGGAAAACAGGCTCTCCCACAGAGCCTCTAGAAAATAATGCGGCTCTGTTGACTGTACAAACCTGCACTATAACAAATTTATATAAATAATATCAGCAATTGCTAAGACAATAACAGGAGATCATGACAAAGTTAAACAGCTATGGAGAGAATACTGTGGTGGAGGTGGTACGGCAGTGGCACAGCCCTTGCATAAAACCCTACCAAAAATAAAAATGACAATTCTCAAAGACAAATACAGATAACTGTCAAAGTGTAGTTTGATGCTTTAGAAAACACTTAGCACATCGGTTACAGCTTTGTTTGCATGGTTAACAAAGTGTGCCTCCAGAAAGCTGATACACAACCTAAGATGAGACCTAACACTCCAGTTCATAAAAGGACCAAAAGTACATGCCATAAATGCTGATCAACAAGTAGCTGAGGAAGCAAAATAGAACAAGGTATCCTCAACCATAGGAAAGCAGTGGGAAACTGAGGAACACCTGCCATTTCTGCGCATGTTTAAAAAGGTCTCTGTGTGGTACCCTTATCAGAAGACCAGCCAAAAGGAAACTCAGTGTTTCCTTTAAAGTTCCTATTTACCTGATGATCCTCTGGGCGGCGTACTGATGGAGAGAACGGAACTGTGCTGACATGTTTGCTAAAGCTGCCAAGCAGTTTGTGTGCAGGTACTTGTCCTGTGGGAAAAGAACAACTTTAGAACGTACATCATATCTTCTACTTGCTTTGAGGAAGGTTAACTAAAAGTAACCATACGCCCAACTGTCCCTAATGCTAGAAAAGTGCCCTGGATCTGTATTCTCTAGTCCCTATACAGCACCGAGAAGTCGGAGTGTTTCCACAATTCACTTGGAAGCAATGGACATGAAATACGATGACACAGATGACGGTTCCACCCTGTGATGGCTCTGGAGTGTGCTGCTCTAGATCCTCCCAGCCATGCACAGCAGAGACTGTATGCTTCCATCTTTCTAAAACACACGCACGTCTCCCTCCTAAAATACAACTGCCTACTGTGATCTCAGATAAAAATAATTGGGATATACATCTGTACCAGCCCCATGGAGCGAAATACAAGAAAACGTTAAGTAAACAACCCCTTAGCTGTGTATTCTGTACACAGCTTTGTAACATATTTCTACTGACTAAGACTGAAATTTTACAGAATTCAGCAGAATTAACTTTTTTCCAACTTTTCAAGGCATTTGAACTAGTACTTTGGGGGATTGCTTTTCTTTGTTTTGAAGACAGGAGCTCATGTAGTTCAGGCTGGTCTCAAATTTGCTATGTATGCTGGACATGGTGGCACACACCTTTAATTCTAGCATTAGAGAAGCAGAGGCAGGTGAATCTCTGAGTCAAGGCCAGCCTGGTCCACATAGCCAGTTACAGGTCAGTCAGAGCTACATAATATGATCCTGTCTCAACGAAACAAAATTGCTATATAGCTGAGGATGACCTTGAAGTGACTGGCAGGACTTCCGTGTTCAGCTTATGGAGTGCTGAGGGTAGAGCCCAGGGCTCTGGGAGTGCCAGCTAGCACTGCCAGATGAGCAACAACCCAGCTCCTTGCACTTTTCCTCCTTATGTGAATTTGTATTTTCTCATAGTCACCTAGTTATATATTTTGCTGCAGCTTTAAAGGGCAAACCAGTGCTATCAGTCCAGTAAGGGCAGGCATACAGCAGCCTGGATCTCAATGTGTCTCCCTGCTTCTCTCCATTTCATACAAAGGATACTGCACCAAACAATGAGTCTATATTAAGAAATACACACTGCAGTATAATCGTGTAATATGGTAAGTGTGTGCTGGTCTGAATTTTTCTAGCATAGTCTGTGAGATTAAATGTAAATTTTCTAGCACATTTCATAACCACATTTCATGGGATTAAAATGCTTTACAACATGGTCATAAGTACATAAAGGCGGAGAAATAGCTGCGGGATACTTACTCTAGTCCTGGTCATATTGTACTGTATGGTTCTTATTACGACCAGAATTAGGAGACTCCCCAGGGAAATTTCAGTTAAGACTCGTTCTGAATACCAAGTAATGTTTTTTAATATCTGTAATGAGGAAGAAAAATTGAGTAAAAATGACTCCCTTAGGAAAAAGATGTGTCTCCCATTTCCTGGTAGTTTCAGTTTAACTTCCTCTAAAGGTACGTAAAGCGGTAAAAAAGTGAGCAGAGATCTTCAGTTCAGCTAAGCAAGGGCGCTAATAAGGTTACTCCTCTTTTCCTAAATAGATGAGGGGAGAAAACCAGGTCTGCAAATCAAGAGGTTATCTACTAATATAATTAGTAGACAAAGAGGAGATGTGTATATCTACTGATATAATTAATAGACAGAGGAGATATCATTAGTAGACAAAGAGAAGATGTGTATGAAAGAGACAGAGCACACGAGATAAAAACAACAGGAAAAGTAAACAGAACTTAGCAACGAGAAGCAAAAGTAAGACAGAGTAGGTGCTGAGAGGTAGAACTTTCCCTAGAGAATGTAAAGAAGTTCTATGGGTAGTTAGGAGAGCCCAGGGACACCACGGGCCCAGCATCAAACTCCTGAGGCTGTTCTGAGCTGCTAGCCAGTACCAAGTCAATAAAGAGTATCTTGGAAAAAGTACACAAAATCCTTAAGAGACAGCTAACAAAACTCAGATTAACCAAACTGTAAATGAATACACACAACCAATTAATACACAAAGACCAATCACGGTTCATCTCAAGAATGGGAAGATTCATCAGTATAATTCACTATATTAACAGATTAGAATACCAAAAATGCTTAAGATCAAAAATATATAAAGAATTCTTACAACCCACCAATAATATAAATAAGTCAACCTTAAAGTGTGATATATAGATATTTATACATCTCATAAATATAATAACAATATACATTGGAGAAAAGATGGTCTCTTCAACAAACTGGATACCCACATGCAGATTAAAAGTAGATCCTAATTTTTCACCCAGTACAAAAATCAATTCCAAATAGATCAGATGTAAAATTCTGAAGCTGACAGAGGAAAAATACCTCAAGATACTGGCATAGGTGAGGGCTCCCTGCACAGGATTCCAGTTTCTCAGGAAATAATCTCAACTGAGAAATGTAATCTCACGAAGCTAAAAACTTGAGCACATAAAAGTAAACAATCTAGTGAAGAGACAACCTACAGGATGAGAGAAAATCTGCGTATCTCACAGGAGACTGAGCTCCAGAACACAGGAGAAACTCAAACACTAAAGAACAAGAAACCAAACAACCCACTGAATAAATGAGTAGATAACTTTAAGAAAAGTTGAAATATCCACAAAAAAATCAGAGAAATTCAACTTAAAACAAGCAAAAGATTACGCCTTCTTCCTGTCAGAATGGCAGAAATTTAGAAAACAGTAACAAATGCTGACTGTGTGGCAAAGGGAACACCAGGCATACGAGATGGCTCACTAGGTAAGGGCTCACTGTTTGTCACTTAGTCTGACGCCCCCAGTTCACACACACTTTTTTTTTTTTAAAGAGAAATCCAAAACACTTCTGGTGGAAATGTAAACTAAGTCCAGCTACTATGGAAACCAATATGATAGTTTCCCAAAAAACTAAAACTAGAAACAACATATGATCCTTTTGGTCATATACCACTTTTGGCTATTTACCAAGGACTCCAAGCCAACATGTCACAAAGATACTTGTTCATCATGCTCACAGCAGCTAAATTATGGAGGTGACCTAAGTGTCCAGCAATAACGAGGGTGAAGAAAATGTAGTATGTACACACAATGGCATTTTTTTCAGCCTTAAGAACAAAGTTAGCTAGGTGCGCTAATACACACCTGTGACTCCCCAGCATTAGGGAGGCAGAGGCAGAAAGACCAGGAATTCAAGCCTTACCAACATAGATAGTTCAAAGTCAATTTGGGTTACAGGAGACCCTGTCCCAAAAAAAACAATAAAAAGGACAAAATGACATCACTTTCAGGAAAACTGTCACAACTGAAGATAATCACATTGAGTAAATTAAGTCAGTCTCAGATAAATAGCATATGCTTTCTCTTGTTTCTGGTTGCTAGATTTCAAATACATAAAATTGTATATGACACTAAAGTAGATGTGAAATTGTCCTGGGGAATGAAGAAATAATCAAATGCTCAAAAACATTGTATTTTCATATGAACGTATCCTCAAGTAACCCAGTATAATGTACAACAAACATACACTAATGAAAACAGAGGCTACAAGTTGTTCAGAAGAGAATGAGGGTACAAGACACAGCGTTAGTTCATGAAACTAAGAAAACACCATCTCTAGTCCAAGTGCTCCCAGAAACTCTGCCAGAAGGAAAACAGATGAAACACTATGGAGAAACACTTCTGTCTGTACCCCCACCCACCACGGGAACTTACCACTTCATGGATGGACCTATTGAAGCCATCGTCTTCTGTAAGGATCAACAGTATTATAAGGGCCATATATACATGGTGTGAATTTCTTTCCTCAACATGATACAGAATCTCAAGAATTGGTAAAACCTAGGAAATAAAAAATTATAATATTTCAATATACTATGAGAGCTTAACACTACTATTTTGTATGTTTTGCTCTAAGGTCATATAGTTTTCGTAACACAAAAGATAAACACTCATTTGGCTGCATGCACTCTCCACACACACACACACACCAAAGGTCCCAAGCAAGAAAGTCATCACTCACTCTGTAAAGGTCTTGCCAAACGAAAGGCTAATAATGTCCAGAGACCCTTTGGGCTCAGAGTTGAAATTTTAGATGTCATATCAACCTCCTCTACTAAAAAAAAAGGAAGAAAAAGAAACTCGGACTGTTCAGAAAAGCTTGGCTGCTCATAAATTTAAAGCATTTAAATCTGTATGCTTCATACCGCTTGTTCTTTAATGCTATAATCCAAAAGTGCACTTGTATCTAAGGAACTAACTGAAGGGAATACTGCTGCCCATGATGTATTTTCTCTGCGTGTGCCGAGACTTAGTCTTCAGAGTATCAGGGTTTCATTTGATGATTCTATTCACATATGTGTAAGTTCATTTCTAATCATTTCTCTGACACTGTCTATTTGCTCATTCTATACGAACTAGGGTAGCCATCACTAGAAGTGTATTATGCCTTGTATGAAACTACCACACACACTGTGTGGTTAGTTTTATGTCAACTTAGCAATAAGCTGGAGTCCTTTTCAAGGAGGAAACGTCTATTGAGACAATGCCCCCACCAGATTGGTCTGTGAGCAAGACTGTGGTGCATTTTCATTTTCTTGACTGATGGCCCAGCTCACTGGTGTTTTAAGAAAGATGGCTGAGAAAAACCACAGAAAGCAGGCCAGTGAGCAAAACCATTCTCTAGGTTCTTGGCCTGACTTCCCTGGAAAGTATGCTACATGCTGTAAGATGAAATGAATCTACGCCACATCACACTTTTGTAAAGGACCTGGGGACCCAACGTTTTCTCGTGGCCTTCAAGGGTAACACCACACACACACATGGGGGTAGGGGGGTGGATTTTTTTTTTAAAAAAACCTTTTAAAAGTTAAAAGAGTCGGGTTTGGTGGTACATGCCTTTAATTCCAGCATGTGGGAAGCAGAGGCAGGAGGATCTCTGAATCTGAGGCCAGCCTCATCCACTAATTGGGTTCCAAGACAGTCAGAATTGCAGAGAATTTCTGTCTTGAACCACCCCCATCCCCACAAGTTAAAAATGATGGGTCCAATAGGACTATGCCAAAGTAACAGATTAATTCTTCCTTTCAATATTTTTACTGAGATAGTAAATATACATATTGTATAATCCCTGCATTTAAAAGATATAATTAAATGGTTTATAGATTTACAAATGAGTAACTATCACCAGTTAATTTTAGAATATTTTCATTATTTCAAAGAGAAATCTTAGACTTTTTGGCTATTAGTTCTCCAATCACTCTCTTCCTTTTCCCCTCTTACCCAGTGTGAGCTGTTTTCTAATCGCTGTGACCAAAATAGAAAATATTCTGAAAGAATCAACTTGCTGGACGGAAGGCTTATCTGGCTCATGGTTTCAGGAGCATTTCACTTGCCACAGTGAGGTTGACATGGTGGAGACCATAGCAGCAGGGGCAAAAGGAGAAGACTCCTTACACGGTACAGAGCAGGAAAGGGAGCTCTCAGACCTCAAGCAGGGGTGGGCACAGCCTTTGAGAGCCCATGCCTTGGGTCCTACTTCTACCAGCTGGGGTCCACCTACTACAGGAACCTGAAAATACCACCACACACTACCAAGTCTTTACATCATAATGTGGAGGATGCTTCTTCAGATTCAGGCTGTGCTGGCTAGTTTTAAGTCAACTTGACAGAAGCTTAGACTCTTCAGAGATGAGGGACTCTCAATTGAGAAAATGCCTCAAGATGCAGCTGTAGGCAAGCTGGTAGGGCATTTTCTTCATTAGTGGTTGATGGGGGAGAGCCTAGTCCACTGTGAGTGGGACCACCCCG
The DNA here is from genome assembly GCA_001685095.1 of Ellobius talpinus. Taxonomy (NCBI): domain Eukaryota; kingdom Metazoa; phylum Chordata; class Mammalia; order Rodentia; family Cricetidae; genus Ellobius; species Ellobius talpinus. The sequence goes on along the minus strand of LOJH01019856.1, from coordinate 2,032 downwards.
GGCTGGTGGTTCTGGGTTCTATAAGAAAGCAGGCTGAGTGTTGTGGGATTTCAATCCATTTTGCCAAGGTCTTTTGGAGCAGTAAGCCCTAGGGTGCGGTCTTGTCTGCCGATGTGACTGCTTAAGAGCTGAGGATGGCACCCCCTCCCTCTCTCCCTCCTCTCTCTCTGTCTGTCTGCCTATCTGTCTGTCTGTCTCTGTCTCTCTCTTGGGTTGTCAGAGCCAGGAGTAGTTGGTTCCCATCTCTCCTGGGCAGAACAGTAGGACACAGCAGGCTAATCTGTACTGTATCAGTCAGTGTTTACCTCTATTTTATACCTAAATGAAACACTCCTCCAAGGCCTATGCATCAGCTCCTGTCTCGCGGTTCCTGCCTGGTTTGAGTTCTCCCTTTGGCCTCCCTCAATAGACTGTATTCAGGATATATAAGCCATATAAACCCTGTCCTCCCCAAGCTGCTTTTAGTCACAGTGTTCAGTCATAGCAATGATAACTTTAAGACAGATCGTATTGACACCCACCTAATGATCAGAGGAACTACTTCCTTTCTCCTTCTCCGGGTGTCACTGTTTTCGGGTTTTGTGTGAATGGGATCACAGAGTGTGTCAGAGGGAAAGGCCTACACTGGAGTGGCAGGCTGAGCCCCATCCTCACAAGAACATGTACAGAAGTATCTGACAAGCGCTGAGATGCCATGTGCCACCTTCTGAAATCAGAGTCTACACAGCAAAAGGACTGTCAACTATCTAAAAATTACATCACAGAATAAATCTCTTCTTGCAGCATATTCCAAGGTCACAGCCTCAACGAATATTTATTATAAAAGAAAGAGAAGTAGAAAGATATAAGGACATAATCTAGGAAATTATGAAAACCCTACTATGCTCTTAAAAACTCCAAATGCATCCTTGTAGGTTTTCATCAGTGGGTGTTCTCAAACTGCAGACAGCTGGTCCCTCATCTCACAAACCTCCATCTGTACAACACCATAAGCCTACAAGCCACACCCAGGCTTCCTGCTGATTGACAAAAGTCCCCCAGAATTCCTTGCACTCAGCTATCTCTGTGCTCCTCACACCCATGGGGTGCCAGAGTTTTCCTCGTGACTAAAGGACTTTCACACCATACTATGCTATTTAAGCAACGCAAGGACTTTCACACCATACTGTGCTATTTAAGGCAATGCTATTCACCTTTCTGGTATGGAGACTGATTTTTAGACATCACACTTTTTGTTCTTATGTCACTGTGATAAATAATATGCTAAAAATGCTAGTATCTTATGCTTCTTCAGCATTTACATAGTATTTAGAACCAATAAAAGAAGCTAACAAATGCTTGGTGAAGTTCTGTTTGACCTGTGGAACCTGAGGCTGGGGGACATGAGATAATGAATGCAGTGACAGATCACGGTATTTCAAGCATACCCTGGTACAGTAGCCTACTCTTCCCTTTAGTGAAACTGATGGTAAACATTAGCTTTGATGGAAATCATTGATTGCCTAAAGGAGCTCCGTCTGCCAAGACAAATTGTGGAACTGATTTTATTCACAGAGTGGTCCTTAAAGTGGTGTCTGGCCAGGTGCCTGAAAATGACTAACTGTCCAGGAGATGCACTCAGAGGGCACTGGCATCTAGGCTGTGTGAAGGATGGACCCTGGGGGAAACTAAGCTGGAACAATCACCCTGGCTTTCATCACTGTCAGCAGCAATGTGTGGCAACCAAGACCAATTACACAAACCCAGAGGATAGGCCTCATCAGCTGGAAGGAACAAGAAGAAATATGAACGTCCTAGAGGGTTATATAGGATGTTTCTTAGAGCGCCTGCTGAGATGGGACCTGGGCAACCACAAGGACAGAGGTTGTGTCACACTGACTGAGGCTGCCCACTCACTTGGGCTGTGAGCAGCTCCCCGTAGACTGCCTCCTACAGGGAGGAAGTGCAGACCCTCTGCCTATGTCTCGGAAAAGAAAATAAGTCACTAGAATCCACTAATAAGAGAGTACATACCATATTCATCTTTTTGGGT
>LOJH01019855.1:0-21025 GCA_001685095.1 Ellobius talpinus | reverse complement strand
GCTGGATCCTGAGGTAGGTTGACTCCCAGTTTCCTGAGAAACCACCACACTGATGTCCAAAGCTCTTTATTAAACCACTGAGAGCAGCACATCTTCACAGTATACAAAAAGATTCTGTCACTGCAGACTGCAATCCAGCCGAACTGGATTAGTGGCAAACAGATTCCCCAATGTCCACACAATGTAGACAGATCTGAAACATCCCAAAAGGTGCAGCCAGTGAAAGATGCAGAAGTCTCATTGTAAAAGTGCAGGTACCATGAAAAACAAAGTCACCATGTTGTTTCCAAAGATCACCAATCCCATAATAATGGAATCCAATGAGAACAACCGAAACAAATTCCTGACAAAAGGAGAGTTATAAATAGGCTCAAAAGGCTTCAAAGAAGACCCAGATAAACACTCATTGTGTTTTTGTTCTTATCTGTGATGGGAACAGAGGAGATGTAGACTGTTGCCCATTGTTTTGTCACTGACAATTCTCAGTAGTATTGATTGCCATTTTGTCAGCAAGGAGTAATACAATAGGCGCTCATAGACTGAAGAAGAGCAGTTTATCAATGAAACAATTGAAATGTGTGCATCCAACACTGCAGTGAGTGTGTAGCGTGTGTAGTCTCCAGCCCTGGATAGTGGGAACTTGAGGTCTGGATACCAGCCTGTCATTAGCGCAGTCTTAGATCATGTGAGCTTTCGAATAGTGATTTTTTTTTTAATTTTCAAGACAGGGCTTCTTTGAAGCTTTGGAGCCTGTCCTGTAACTAATTCTTGTACACAAGGCTGGTCTTGGACTCACAGAGATCTGTCTGCCTCTGCCTCCTGAGTGCTGGTATTAAAGGCATGTGCCACCACTGTCCAGCTAAATAGCGATATTTTATTATTGAATAATAATAAGCTTGTAGTCAACCATAGTTGACAGATTTTTTTTTCTCTTTTGAGCTTTGCTTAACTCCTTTTCTGGTGTTATTTATTGAAGAGCAGGATTTTGCATTGATGATTCTAGTAAATATCTTTTGTTAAGGTCAACTGCAGATCAGCCCACTGAGATGACTTTAGGTCCTGATTTTCTTTCCCAGCCTGGTTGCAGCACCTCTCCTGTGGTTTTAACGATCTTACCATCTTTGTCCAAATTATTGGAGTCAGATAGCAAACACTAGTGGTCAGAATAGAGCCATGGATTTTCTGGAACATCAGGGAGACCTTGTCCATTATCACAGGCTTGTTCTTCTTTGATTTCTGGGTAACCTAGTAGCATATCCCGTGGTGCTGAAAAGAAAATAAAGTCATATTAAGATGGCGATATGTCAACTTTAGTGCTCTTAATTGACTCTACTGCTTGAGGCTGATGAGCAGTCCCCTCAGGAGGCAGTGACATCTTGTGTCTGACCCTCCGGAGGCAGTGACATCATCTTGTATCTGATCACATTCTGTTTCACTTAGGATGCTTGCTCATTTCTGCAAGGAGACTAGTTGTTCATATCAAGCCCAGAACATCCTAAACTGTACCAGTGGAAAATGCTGCCGGAAGATGGATGAGTTTTTGATGAGAACGTACTTTCACGTAGTGGCATTTCAAGCAGGGGAAGGAGCACTGAGAAACTAGGGCAGCACTTTGTTATGCAACTTTTTCCGAGAAAGCTAAAAATACGTTCTCAGGAGAATTAATGAATTATAGTGACTTGATGCTAAGCAGTTGTATTTAAAATAGGGATGTTTAACTTCCTGATAAGATTTCACCACAGTGTGAAAGTAGGGATATCCTGTTAGAATAGCTTCGGTTGATTAGCCCGTTTAAAAATACTTGACTCCCCGTCTTAGCATAAAACACTGAAGCACATAGAAAGGTGCTACTGTATGATACACACTTCTACCTTGCAGCTCTGGATGGGAAGGCTCTTTCTTTTTATCCTTTTTGAGCGAGCTATTTAAGAAGTGTTACCATTTAGCCATAGAATTAGGCACCATTCATGTCTGTGCAGATAGATATATTGGATAATGAACTGGTTAATGACATTGAAGCTATTCACAGCTGTCTTTTACAATATTTGACTACTACGTATTTACAAAACAAGATAATGCAGTACCTCTACTATCATGGCTATACAGGATAATTATCCAATAAATAGGTCACATTCTTTGTTTCAAGCTCCATGCAGACAGGGGGAGTCAGAGACAAAAGTGTGGTAATTTTGGTCCCATAGGGACCAATGAACTGGCAAGGAAGTCAGAGGCAAAACAGTACAGTGCGGCCAATAAAATCATAAAGTTGTCTACACTTATACACTCATTTTGTTTCTCTTCCTAGAGCCATAACTAATAACCTCTATGTTGGAACTGTTATGGGAGGGATACATGATATACAGATGAGTGCCAAGGACAGAATTAGTGGGAAATTCTGTGTTGAAGAGCCTAAGCTGAGCCTTAATGAGCAGAAACTAGCCATATCAAGGTGCGTGCGTGCGTGCGTGCGTGTGTGTGTGTGTGTGTGTGTGTATCTGTATTTGGAAGAACAAAGAAAGGGGTGGTATTCCTGGAACTTGTTCAGGTAAAAACTTGGATGGAAGACACCAATGAGACTTACTTAGTATATAGTGTGTCCTGGTGAACATGAGATGGGAAGTCTAATGAAAAGTCCACCTACAAAGAGGACTTATCAAAGCTGCTAGAGAGAGGGAATGATACAGGCATCTCTCCACGCTGATGGATTGCTGTGATGGTGATGAGACCATGAAGTAAGACACCAGTGAGAGGTGACAAGAACTTTTCTGGCTGCATGTTTGTAGAAGGTTTTAGAAGGTGGGCAAGAAATCTTAAGGAAGTAAAGTCTGATACATATATTTATGTTATATATTTCTAGTTAATTATCATGGTATAATATCATAATGGTACCTAAACTAGTGAACTATAGTCATACATATCAACATGGATGAATCTTAGGAATAAAATATTGAATGTTGACTTAGAGTAGGTCCCAGGTGAATTCCTTCATTTTTATAGAGCTCCGAAATAAGCAAAATGAGATGATATATGGCTTAGAGATACCTATGTATATAAACATACATATGTAATAAGACAATATCAAAAGGGAAATCACAAAAAGGAAACTAATTAACCTTCATGAGGAGAGGGATAAGAGTAAGATATAAAAGTGGGGGTAAAATTAATTAGATATTCCTGGTTCTTATGAAGGGTTCCTGCAGTTGATTTTCATGTTACCTTTTGTGCATGTCAATGTATTCTTCTATATTGTTAAATACTCTAAAATTAAAGAGAAGTGTAAGTAGAAACAAGGATAAGCTAGGCTTCTGAATCGGGTTACTAGATCAGTGTTGCTTAGTTCAAATAAATAAACTGAAGGTTTATTCATGAAAAATGATAGATGGGTTGCTTGGAGTGCATACAAGCAAATGAATAAAAATCTAGACTCAATTTTCAGATTTGTAAGTCACACATAGTTGTCTTTCAACCTTTTAAGTGGATAAAAATTTCCAAAGAATTATTGAAAGTAATTATTGTAAGAAGGAGATCTCAAGGGGACTGTCCACTGAAGTGAGGAGCAAGCACAAGCTATGGAGATAAGGAAAGCTAGACAGTGGCGTGCAGTAAGGTGAGGGTAAAGCTTTGTGAAGGAGGGCTAAATATCAGTGTCAGATCAGCCAGGCCACTTAGGAAGGCTAAGCTGGGCTTTAGGTGTATGCTGGTCTTAGTCAGCTCTGTTTCTAAGCAGTGGATATAAAGGAAAGAAGAGGATATGGGGCAATAGATGCCTATCTTTTGGCGTTGAAGGTGTAGGGTGTTGGCAGGAAGTGAGCACACTGATTTGAATAGTGTCTTATCAAAGGTCCTGTTCTGCAAACTCAGAATGTGTCAGTGTACCAGTTTCTCAAGATAAGATGAAGGATCAACTCAGGTTCAAACACAGAGACTGGTTCCCTTATGATGTGAGGGATCTTTGGACATGGGCACACAGGAAGAATGCCATATGACAGGAGACTCAGAGATGGGAGAGAAGAATTCTTAAGACAAGGAACAGTGAGGGTTGCTGACAATCACCCACAGCTAAGAGGATGGCCTGGGCCACACTCTTCTCTGCAGACTCCAGAGAAAGAATGGTCTTGCCAACATCTTAATTTTGGAGTACTAGATTACATTCTTGTAAAAAATAAAATACAATGTTTATTGTCTTAACCTACTCTGATTGTGATTCAGCCCCAGACACATGTGTAATCATTAATTATAATAAGTGATACTAGTATGTGATTAGGTAAAGAGACTGCATTTTTTTCAGATGGTGATGAAGCAGTATATCTTTCAGGATAGTGACTGAAATAAGAGAGGGAGACAAATTAAGATACAGAAGAGATTGAGAGATTTTGGTTCTGGAAGTTCCAAGAGGACATAGATTGAAATCAGTTACTTGGATTTGAAACATAAACAGGTTCTCTGAAGAAATAAGGAAAGCTTAAATTAGACAGCAGTTCCATTTGTAGGTGAGGCAAAGATCAGTAAGTTCAAAAATAGCATCCTAGATGCTTGTCAAAAGGGTCTTCACAAAGTCTTTTCTACTGAGAATGAGTATGAAGAAGAAATTGAGTTAGAAGTAGTGAAGACTTGAAGTTGCTACTAAGGATCAGGAAAATGACCAGAGACCACATGTGACTGACAGTTAGTACCCATGTTTGAAAACTATTAATGAGTGTAAAAAAAATGGGCTCCACTATTACATTTCCAGAGAGCATTTAGACTTATGGGTTAAATATCAGGAAAAGTAAATTCTAGAGTTGAGCTAAAGGAGTACAATGAAGGGACAGTAATGTGGTATTCCTCTCTCTATGCTGTGAATATCATTGATTAATAAAGAAACTGGCTTGGCCTATAGCAAAGCAAGACTTAGCTGAGTGAGGAAAACTAAACAGAATGCTAGGAAAAAGAAGATGGAGTCGGGAGAAGCCGTGTAGCCCTGCTGGAGACAGATGCTGGGAACTTTACCCAGTAAGCCACAGCCACATGGTGATACACAACTTAATAGAAATGGGTTAAATTAAGATATAAGAGTTAGCCAATGAGAAGCTAGAGCTAATGGGCCAAGCAGTAATTTAGCTAATACTGTTTCTGTGTGGTTATTTCAGGGCTCAGCAGCAGTGAACCAACAAGTGGGCCCATACAACAAATTGGCGCCAATATGGCCAACTAAAATCTACTTGAAACCTGAGAGAGCTAGGGAAGTAATTCTTGGCAAAAAAACAAAACAAAAAACAGAGTTAAGCACTGCATTACTACTAATGCCATGGCTCCTTTAAGAGAGGTTTTCCTAATTCAGTGGTAGCATAAAAAAGCCATGTGGTTTTAAATGGCCGAGCATTTAAATGGGGTTTGTGGGCAGTGTGCTGCAAGTTACTTGGTGACAGCATGGGCCAACTGTTTATGAGAGTTGAGGTGGTGAGGACAACTCCCATCCGGCAGACTCAGAGGTAGTGAATGGACTTCTGCCATGTTGTACTGGGTGGAGCAAGCAGGCAGGGCCAGATTTCTCCTAGCAATGCTGCCGCTTAGGTTCTTAAGATGTGCTTAGCATTTTAAGAAGCAGTCCTGTTCAGAAAAGGATTACAAATATGCAATAAGGACAGATTAAGATATAAAAGACCTATAAATGAGACACAGTTTGTTAAAAAATGTATGTAGGTTTGGGAAAGAGAAGAAAAAAGTAATGAGACAGTAAATGTAATATAAAAGTACAGACAGTCATAGATTAAAGGAGTAAAGATAATAAAATAAATATTAAACTTGTAGAAAAAGTAATAGAATAAGAAAAATAATCTATGTGAAGATGGAATACACAGAGAGTCTGGATTATGTATATTATTATGTTTTCTTTCAATTTTTTGACTGAAGGAGCTAAGTACAGAAAGACATTTCATTGTATGGGCTGCTAAGCTAAGCCAACATATACTTTAAAGGTATTTTGTTTTCAAAATTTTGGTCTAAGGATATGTTGGTCTAAGGATATGTTGCTTTGGCAAAAGGATTCTTCATTTGTTTCCACAGAGGATGAGAACCTGTGGATTCATTCCAGGCTAGTGTGGTTTGATGAACCAAGACCCCCAAAAGGTCACTGTGAACACTCCCAAAAATACTTTGCCTAACGAAAAGAAGGAAGTAGTTTGGAGAGAACTGCACCCAAATTCCCTAATTGATTGTTTACAAATGTTTCTTTACATTTAAAGGGAGATATGATAGAAATGTGAATAATTTGCCTTGGTATGGATCTTGGTTTATGATACAAACTTAAGGTCAATTTTGTTATACTGTGCATATGTATTTCTAATCTTGATTAAGGTATTGTGTTTGAACAACTCATTTAAAAATTGTAATGTATAATTAAGAAATATAAGTTAGTCTGACACTATGGTAATTCATATATTAGGGTTGGAATTATATGGTAAATTGCTATACTTACCCTTCAGTTTTTCTGTGGACCTAAAAATGATCAAAATGATAAATCATAAAAAAATGATAAATCATGTGCATATCGTATGTAAATACTATAAATATAGAAATCATGTATAGAATGTGGTGTAGGAGGTCCTTCTGTCTTTGTGTTACTTTCATTGGTTAAAATGAAACTGCTTTGGGCCTGTTGATAGAACAGAACTTAGGTAGGCAGGGAAGACAGAACTGAATGTTGGCCAAAAGAAGGGCAGAGTCATAGAGATGCCATGGACCTGCCACTGGAGGTAGACATGCTGAAATTTTGCTGGTAGGCCACAAACTCATAGTGAGATACAGATTAATAGAAATGGGTTAAACTAATATGTAAGAGTTAGCCAATAAGAAGTTAGAGCTAATGGGCCAAGCAGTGATTTAATTAATACAACTTCTGTGTGGTTATTTTGGGGCTAAGCTAGCTGGGCAGCCGGGACAACAAGTGGTCATCCCCCATCTGGTGCAACAAGAGTGTATTATTATAGTAGCAAAAATTCCATGAAATATAAAAGATATTTTCTTCAAAGTTCTTTACTTTATTCTGAATACTTCAATTTACCACATTATGCCAAGTAACTAGGGACTTCACTTTGCACCTCTGCACATGTTTTAAGTGTAAGCAGTGAGAGGGGTGAGCAGGACTTATGAAGAAAAGAGAGGTCCTATCTCACTTGCTCCCTCAATAAATTCTCATCTCTGGGAAGCTGCTCTGTGGCACCTAGGCATGAGTCATCTCTCTTTTTTCTGATTAATAGATAATATTTCTGTTTGCATTGTACTTTTCTTTAATGAGGTAAAGCTGAAATATATGAAAATGTTTTATCACAGATCGAACCATCAGCATTAAGGAGAAAAAAGATGATTAGGGAAAGGGCAGTATATCCCCCAAGATATTTCTTCAGGCTTCCTAAGAGGGAGATATGAGCTCACAAAACTTTTGACACAAAATGTGTATATTTTCCATGCCAAGCCATTTTCAATTCTCTGTAGACACCAATTGGGTTGTCTATAATTTAATTCTATTCTGACATGACCTGGAATTACAATGAACTCCAGGGTTAAAGCCTCTATTTCACAAGACTGTCCTCAATTCTAATGTCAATCTCAAGTCTCAGGTGTCATGATCTGGCTCTACATTGAATGTTGACACAAATTCTTCTTCTTGAGGTTTAATAATTTTTCCTTAAATGTTCATAAAATTCAGGGAAAATTTTTATTTAAGTTTACTGGTGATTATGGAAAGATACAAATGACTGGGGTTAGGATCCAGAAGAGGAGGCACACAGGTCGATGCTCAGGAGTTATTGTCTCTGTGGAGCTGGCATGCAACACCCTCCATGTAGTACACATGGATGAGTTCTCCAACTTGGGAGTCCTTATGATCCCTTTGGTTAGAGTTATGTTAGAAGTTCTGTTTCATTGGTACTATTGATTAATCATGGGCCATTGGTGATCAATCTCCAGATCCATCTCGAAACTTTCTAGGAGTCCATTAATAAAGTTTCCTCTCCAGCACAAACTTATAAAAAGTAAAAAAGATTGTTGGGAATAGCACCACATGTTCCTCTCATCCCCAGGAGTCATAAAACATCAAGTGCTTCAGAATCTATGTCAGTAAATGTGGACAGATGTATATTTCTTAGGATGTTTTATTGACCAACCAATCTATACAGATATTACCTATGAAGTATCTTTGATCTCCTAAGTGGACTTCCTGAACAAGATTTAAGTGTCCGTAGGGTGACTTCTTTTCCTTTGTGACCATGTATCTTAATGCTGTGTATGTCCAGGCTGGGCAGACTCTTACAGTGGTCTAGTGCCTCTTTCTGCTTTATTGTCCCTCAGCTGCGTGATTGGAGGCCCCTTTGGAAGATTTCTCATTGAGCATCTCCTTGCCCTGTCCTTATATATGATTCCTGGGCTTCACAGATTTTTTCTTTCTCTGAGCCTGTTATTGTTCCTATCTCAGAAAAGTTAAGAGGGTTCAAGAGGTAGAAAAATTGGTTCTTATGTCTTTCCTCTACTAATTCTAGACATGGTGCCAGTCAAAAATGAAAGATCTTTCTTGTAACTTAAATGCTCTTGCATGAACTTGTGGCTTGGCCTGGCAAAATGACCCATTCTCATGTTTGCTCCCTTAGTGACTTTATACAGAAATCACTTATTCTTGCTATCACTTGCCATACAAAAGTTTTGAAGATTGAACAGGGAAGTATGTGGTGGTTTGAATGAGAATGGTCTCCGTGGGCTTAAGTGTTTGCATCCTGGGTTCCCAGTTGATGAACTGTTGAGGAAAGATTAGCAGGCATAACCTTTGGAGGATGTGTGCTGCTCTAGGTAGACTTTGAGGTTTCAAAAGTCCACTCCAGAATCATTGTCTCTCTGCTTGCTTCCTGTAGATCAGGATGTAAAGCTCTCAGCTATTGCTCCAGAACCATGCCTGCCTGCTTTCCATAGACTGTCTGTTGATCACGGACTAACACTCTGAAACTATAAGCAAGCCCCCAATTAAGAGTTGGTAAGAGTTGCCTTAGTCATGGTGTCTTTCACAGCAATAGCACAACAAGACACAAATGGACATCAAGGAATTTTGAACGTTACACATGTACTAAGCATGTGACAGTTTCTCAATTGTCATTTCAATGTATTTTTCTCTGCTGTTGATGCTTCTAAGACAACGACTTTGTGATCAAAGAAGCACAGATCTTTTTTTCCATCTGTCACTAAAAATATTGGTCTCAAGGGATTTTTATAGTGGGAGTGGAAGAAAGGCCTTTTTTATGTTAATTTATTTCTTGAGCTATGCCATGGAAAAAATAGGATTACATTTATTATTATGACTTTTCTCATCAGAACAAACAAACAGTCACTACATCAAGGGAAATCTCAAATACCTGGAGCAAAATTATGAGCTGTGTTGCCCAAGTGAGAATTATGGTGGTTGTAGCTGATGCTTGTAGGAATGTCCCAATCTGCCTTCATTTTGAATCTTTAGTTCTTTGTTTCTAGAAAAGCCATAACCGCTTTTATCCTTAACAGTTAGCTTTATAGAGTAGCTAGCTTTTTTTTTAAAAGTGTTTTTATTTATTTTTATCTCATGTGCATTGGTGTTTTACCTGCATGTATGTCTGTGTGAGATCATTAGAGCCCCTGAAACTGGAGTTACAGAAGGTTGTGAGCTGTCATGTGGATGCTGGGAATTGAACCTGGGGCCCCTGGAAGAGTATTCAGTACTCTTAACTGCTGAGCCACCTCTCCAACCCCAAGTAGCTAGTTTTCACGTGTATACTAGGTGATCATCTAAGCTTTTTGTTTATTTTGACTTTACCTAATCCTCACAATAGTCCCAACACAGATTATTATTCTCATAATATACAAAAAAACTGAAGAGTAGAACATTTGTAGCTTACCCAGGATAATAATATCTATAAAATAATGTATGTCTATGAATAAAGCTTGGCATATAGCAGATTCTTGGTCTTTTAAAATTTACCATAAAGGTCAAGAGTTAGTAATTATGGAAGTCTGTTGGAGAAGGGAGGCTACTTATTGGTTCCTGGCTGCTCGGCTGGATAGCTTAGACCCGAAATAATCACACAGAGACAGTATTATTTAAATCATTGCTTGGCCCATTAGCTCTAGCTTCTTATTGGCTAACTCTCACATATCAATTTAACCCATTTCTATTAGTCTGTGTATTGCCACATGGCTGTGGCTTACCAGCAAGATTTCAACTGGTGTCTGTCTCTGGCAGGCTCCATGGCTTCTCTCTGACTCCATCCTTCTTTCTCCCAGGATACAGCCTAGCTTTCCCCACCTAGTTCTGTTCTTCCCTGCCATAGGCTCAAAGNATTTAACCCATTTCTATTAGTCTGTGTATTGCCACATGGCTGTGGCTTACCAGCAAGATTTCAACTGGTGTCTGTCTCTGGCAGGCTCCATGGCTTCTCTCTGACTCCATCCTTCTTTCTCCCAGGATACAGCCTAGCTTTCCCCACCTAGTTCTGTTCTTCCCTGCCATAGGCTCAAAGCAGTTCTTTATTCATTAACCAATAAAAGCAACACATAGACAGAAGGACCTCCCACCAGAAGTCAATATGACTTTTTGCAAAGTCACAGATTTGGATAGGAAAAGATAAAAATAAGAATGCGTTTAAAATAGTATTTTTTGCATCCTACTCATAATTTTACTTTTATATAAACTGCTTTGAAGCACAGCACAAACCATATCTTAGAATACATTTCAGACAATACAATAATAAACTCATATAGTGAGCATTTTAAACTATAATGGTTTTGTGTTTACTTGGTAGACTCTAGAGTCAACTTGGTGATGAGTCCCTGGCATGCCTTTAGGGATTATTATGATTGACTTGAGGTGGGAAGACCTGCATGTTGTGGGTTATACCATTCTCTATCTTTGATCTTGGCCTGTATAAATGGAAAATGGGAATTAGGCAGCAAGCATGCATTAATTCCTCTCTATTTCTGACTATGACTATGGTGTGACCACCTGATGCAATTTCATACTGCATTGCTTTCCCTGACATGATTGACTGTACCTTGAACTGTGAGTTAATATAAGCCTCCCTTTCTCCTATGTCAGAATATTTTATCATAGCAACTAGAAATGAAACTCATGCAGAAATTGGCTCTGAGTAGTGGGACCATTACCATGATAAAGCAGACCATGTGGTTTTTAGGCCTTTGGAAACTTTTTATCTCTGAATGTGGAGGAGTTTAGTATTTTGAGTTAGAAATGCCTTAGTGTGTTAGAAGCAGAACTTAGTGGTCCATTCTTGTGGTTACCTTGGGAGACAATAATGCTGAGAGAACAGAGATAGTGGAGGTTTGGCTCATGAGATTTCATAAGGGAACATGGATTCTAACCAGAAACTGTGATGGGGCCATTCACATGATAGTCTAGACAAAAATATGGCTCCAGTTTGCCCACATTTGGAGAACATGAATGAAGCTGACTTGAGAGATAATGGATTAACTTGTTGGAGAAAGAAATTTCAAGACAGAAGAGAAGCCATTGAGCATTGAGAAAGCAGCAGTAATTCTTAAACAGCACCACTGAGCACAAATCTTTTGTGCTCACTGTCAATAGGAAAGGTGCCCTGAAGGTAAAATCTCACCCACTCAAGGCTCCACATTGTGAAGACCCAACTTCATCTAAAGGAAGAAAATCTAGGCTAGGGGCCTCCTGCTCATTGAAAGCAACTGCTTAGGAGGGTATTCATCTAGTTTCAACCCATAGAAGTGGCTACAGCTGTTGCCTAAGGAAGGGGGGCTCTATCTTGATAGCGATGTCTATCTGGTGCTGGGTTAGAAGGTATTGAAGATGCATGAAAAACTAAGGGGTCATAGAAAGTAATTGATGCCAGGCAATGTGTACCATGGTCCTTGCAAAGAGACTCTGAGAGACCATTCACAAAGCACTGAAGGTAAAGCCTAATTGCACCCTCCAGGGATGAGTCGGACTGGCCCAGGAAGAAATCTACATATTGAGGGCTGGGTGAGTAGGGTTGGACGGGCGGGGTTATCCATGCTGGGGGCTCAGATGTGGGATATAGAGCTTCAGAATTTGATGTTTATCCTGCTAAAGATTGTTTCTGCTTAACTCTGATAATTTCTTCTTGTACTTTGATTTTTATATTTTCAAATAGGAATGTTTACTTCTGCTATTGTCTGTTGGAAATATGTAGATAGTTTTTGATTACATAAGAGCTAACAGTTAAGAAACTGAACTTCTAAAGCGTTGGAATTACTGAAGACTGGGAACTTGTAAATTTGGTCTCCATCTTAAATTCATTATCATCTGTGGTAATGATCCTGTGGGAACAAAGGGTAGAAGGTTATAGTTTAAAAGTGATATGTTTGGGTGTCAAGTTGACAAACGGTAGAGTTGTGACAGAATGACAGGTTCTAGGATCTTCTTAGGAGATGGTTTTCTGCGCATATTTTTGGGGACTCTCTTGATTGCTTTGGGTGAGCTGGGAAGACTTATCACTACGGTATTTCCATCCCCCAAGCTGGGGACCTGAACTATGTTAGCTGAAGGACAGGAACTGAGCAGCAATCTTTCATTCATTGCTTTCTGTTTCTGATTGTGACTGCAGTGTGATCAGTTGCTCTAAACTCATATGTTCTGACTTCCTCAACATGTTGGACACTATACCTTGAACTCGGAACTAAAACAATCCCTTTATCCTTTGAGTTGCTTTTCTCAGAGTATTGTTTTGTAGGAACAAGAAGAGAAACAAAAGCAAAGATAATGCTTTTGGGAAACATTGGCTTTGTTAGCTATTTAAGATACCATCACTATGCTCATTTTCTATAGGAGGAAACTGGGCCGCACAGAAGTTATAGCTTAGCCAGGATAAGAATATCCCAGGATTTTTATGGATATTAACATGAGACAATGTATGGCAAGTTATTCCATGACTTATATAACATTTTTTTGAAAAATTTAAAAAAACATTTAAAAAAATGTTATATGTATAGGGCTTTTCCTTTAAGTAGCCTGAGGTGATCTTTGAAAGGTCGATTATTCTCTTGACCCAGAAAATCCTAAAAAAATCACACAAATCGAGAAAACTTTGAACATCAAGGGTATGCATATCCTAAAAGCCTCTGAAATATGTCACTTTAAGAAGCAGTGTGCGGCATTCTGGTGATATATAGTGAAGTAGGTAGGTGAGCCCAAGCTAAGCCATGGGGCTGGGTGCAGGGTTGATGGCCACAAATGAGTGCTGAATTTTTGTTATCCACCCTTATAAGTGTGGAGAGTAATGCTGATCTTAAGGCTTGGACGCAGATTCACTAGTCAGTCAACATCTTCAAGGGAACTACATACTGGGGGATGGACTTCTCAACTCACAACCTTCCTAATCAGGTTAACCCATGCATGAGCTCCCCTGCCTCACTGGAGCCGTCTTTTGCTGACAAGGAATGGATTGTTTCTGGAACAGAAGGAAATGGCTGCACAGGAGAAAAAGAATCCCAGAGGAAACTGGAGAAACAAAAACAAAGCACAGAAATAAACCCAACCTAAAACATTGCAGATAAAAGTAAAAGAATTTCTGTAGCGAGCTAGGCGTGGCAGCTCATGCCTGTGATCCCAGTACTCAGGAGTCTTGAGGCAGGAGGGTTGCCGTGAGTTTAAGACCAGCTGAACTATAATGTGATGTCCTATCTCGAAAGAGAGAGGGGGAGAGAGAGAGAGAGAGAGAAAAGGAAAAAGAAAACATGCATAAAATTATTCATATTTGTTTTGAATGTGATCAGTGGAACAATTTATGGTAAGTTGTGTAATCACCCCCTAAATTATCTTTGGGATGAATATGAATTTTTGAATGCAGTACTTTCTATCTTATGTAATGACTGCATTTAAAATCAGAAGTATTCACATCAGGGTTGTGAAGGGCAATGCTGCATGTATGTGTATATAACCACCATTCCTTCTAACTTGCCCTTATCATTGTTTATTAATGACCCTCAATTAACTCTTCAATTTCTTCTTTTAAGACTCTAACAAAGAAGAATCAAGCAGCTTTTGTCACAATTCAGCTTTGTTCCCTGTAGAAAACTTTTTTCCTAACAGCTTCTAGCAATCAAATGAAGTGCTCATCAAACTCCACCTATTTCTTTTATGTTGATCACTTAGAAATAATGGCCTAATTTTTTACATTCTTGTACAAAATGGGAGATATTGATTTATGTGCATTATCTCACAACATTTATGGGTGAAGAGGGGTATGTGCCATCTCTTATACTCCTCCACAGTGCTCTGTGCCTTCATTTACGTATTCCACACACACAGTTTTTATTTGATACTGTTATTTGCCTGCTTGGTTTGCCCTAATTCACTTATTTGTCTTTAGGATTTTATTAATAATTGATTTATAATATTGAATGTTCTCTTTTCTCTTCTTGTCTCTCTCTCCTTTGAAAGTGAGGTGATTTCTTCTGTGTAAACCAGACTGGTATTGAACTCCCAATTCTTTTGTCTCAGCTTCCCAAGTGTTGGATTGCAGGCATGAGTTATGACACCCAACTTCTTTATTTGACTGTCCTCCCCTTCTGTATATCCTCATGCATCCAGTTCAAACTCTTCTGTTCCCATAAATCCTGTATGGACCATTTCAGCTTTAAATGACCTCTCCACTTTGGAAACTCACAGAAAAAAAACACACCACACCATTCACCTGTCAGTTACAGCAGTGGTTTTAATTTTTCTTGAGCTATATTAAATCTGTTGTTTAATAATCACAGATTTGTTTTCTTAGTCCAATCTGGCTAAGCTCTTCAGTGTCACAGAATGGGTTGTGCTCCCATACCTGTACTTTCTTAGCAGATACAGATTTTCCTATGGCTAGAAATCTCAGTTGTCAGTTAAAAGTAATATTATATTACAGCATGGGAAACAGTCTGAGTTCTGAAAACCTCAGGAATTCAATGTATGATTGAAGGCTTCCCTGCTCACCAAAAAATTCAAAACCATGTCAGAAATGCAGAGCAGGATTTTGAAGGCTGTACATATTTTTGTGATATTAAACTTCTTACTAGAGAGAGCCACAGCGTGCTCATGGGACTCTCTAGATAGTGTATAACCAATTGGTCCAGAAGGGGAGGAGACAGCACATGAAAAGACCATAGAAGCAGCCCCTTCTAAAAGGAAGCTTTTAGGAAAGGTTTTGCTGCAGAGTGTTGTTTCACTCTGAATGAGACAACAAAGTTCAATGCATCAAGAGAAAATCCTGAAAGAATGAATATTCAAGGTGTCAATGTCTTTGAAAAAACAGTCAACAGCTCAGTTTTTACCTGGAGGCACTGTCTCATCCGTTTTTTCAGTCATTCCTGTGTGCAGAAGGAATGTTGAGTTGAAACTGTAGCGGGTACAGTTCCACTTCTCTGGACACATACATACTATTGGCTACTCCTCTGTGCAATGTGTAAGCATATTGTTTTGAATATTCTTGAGCTTGTTACTTAGCCTCCTAGATTGAATTTCCTTATCTATAAAATGAGAGCACTAGCTGTAACAGGATTTTTGAGATTGTTTCTACCTATATAATCACATAAATAATATATTCACAAATCCCTAAAATATTCACGACAGAAAAGCATTCCCTGTAGTGGAGTGAGGAAAGGGTTTTAATGAAGGCGGCGTATGAGTGGGCCCTTGCTGCGTTAGGTTTGGGTAGGCACAGGTTATAACCGTGATAATGATTATGGCCTTGCAGGGAAGCTGTTGGGATGACATTTTCTGTAAAGACCCTGAAATGATTTGCAAAGTTTTTTAGTAAATGCAAGTTTGTACTTTCATGTGTGTGGTGAAAAGTGCCATGGCCTTGACTCAGTCATCCATTATCCTATAAACGTGACATGGCATAGAGGCTGGGACGCGTGACTCCCTCACATCCATAAATGCCATGGTTTGAGGGCAGAGAAAAGCAGCAGCAGTGGAGAGCAGAGTTGTGGAGAGATGAGACTGGAAGCTAAGGATGGAGGAGCTTGAGGGAGTGTAGATCACAGGATATGGAGAGGAGTGCCTTGCACCTGAGAACCAGATGTTCACCTTTAAATCTTGGAGCACTCTCTTGAACCTGCAACCTCCCTGAGATCAAATCATTTGCTATTTAGATCCTTACATGAGTGTTTTCAGTTTCCTTTTTGAGCTAGGGACTTCTTAGATGTCTTCACTTGTTTATTATAAATTTGTTGAGGTCATGTCACTTGTCACTGGGTAGCTTCAGTAACTGAAGCAGACATGGCTGTTCTCTTGTACTCACAGTGACTGAGAAAAGAAACATTGGTTTTCCCAGGGAGGAACTGAGACCTGCAGAAGTTGAAATGACTTCCCAGATTGCATGATGAAGAAACAGCATTCACAATCATGAGGTTGACTCTATGATTGTGACTCATGAGCCTGAGTCACTGTAGAATACAGTTTAGGCTTGACTGACTCTATGAGGAAGGGGAAACCTACTTTTTTTTTTTAGGAATGATTTATGTATGTGTTAACGTATAGTTGGGAGAAAGACAATGCTAGTATTAAATAATAGTCATTGAGTAATAGAGTGTATCTCCAAATGAGTTTTTCATATGATGTCATATCTAGATGACTGGGCAGTTACTACATTGTTATTATCTTTTTCATTATCACCCATAAGATGCACATTAAAACATTCTATTACTTTCTATGAATATGTGTATAAGTGTGTGTTTGCCTTTGTACTGGTTCATGCAGAGGCTGGAGGGTGTGTCTGAGCCTTTGGAGCTAGAATTACAGGTATCTGTGAGCTGTCTGATGTGGGTGCTGGGAACCAAACTTGGGTCACCTGCAAGAGCTGTCTATGTATTGAGCTGCCATTCCAGCCCAAGACATAGTTTCTGCAGCCTTTCCAGGTTAAGTGCCCTTCTCTTTATCCTTTTCTTCCAACTCCCATAATTTTTTGTATCATGCAAAAGTTATTGGTTCCTTTCCATGCTGGAACCTCCTTTAAAACTTACAGATTTTCTACTAAATTTCCATCAAGAAAACGGGTGAGCATAATAGCTAAGGACAAATATCCATGCAAGCTGCATTGGAAAACAGTAACATAAATGTCAGATCTTGGCTTCGATTTGCTTTCCCCTGTTGGTGTCTCATTAGTGTTCGTAGCATCAACTAACCTGATGATGGAATATATATGATTGTGTTAAATACTGGGTGTCTTTGCAAGAATATCTTTGAATACAAAGAATAATAAAACCAACAAAATAAACCAGGAACAAAAAAAGCCCCAATGACCATGTAAGGGAGACTTTATAATGTTATAAATTTATTTATTTCTACTTAGATATTTTGTATATTAATAGATAGGTCCCACTGAGGTTTCTTTAATCTTTGTCAATACTTAGCTTTTTATTTTATTTAACAAAACCTTTCAAGAAATGGTTCAGTAGAATTTATGATCTGAGTCACAGATAATTTTGCCATTTATGAAACAAAGATACTTGTCAAAATAAGTATTTTGCATTTTAATTTTATTCAATCAATTCAAATATGCTCAAGAATTTACAAGATAAAATATTTTTATTCTTTTGGAGCTTTTTCTTACAAAAATGTACTCTCATTATCAAGGTATTTTACCTTGACTAGCTAGATATTATATGGGGCACAACTGATGCTACATATTTTTGTAAGACCCCAAAATACTGACGTGATGGCTCTACTAAGACAGAGTTTAAAGGAAGTATAAGGATCTTTAGGTTTCCTCTGGGATTCAGAGGCTTATGTAGCACGGGCTAGCCTCAAATTCTCTATGTAGCTAAAGACAATTTTGACATTCTGATTTTCCTGCTTCCACTTCCCAGTACTAGTATCATAGGCATGTGCCACCATACCATTCATGTGATTGTTGCAGCTAAACTCAGAGCTTCATACATGCTAAGCCAGCACACGCTACCAATGAAGCTACTTCCACAGATTAGGCTATTTTTTAAAATTTAATGTATCTTTTAAAGCAAGCTTTTGCCAAAAAAACTCTTTTATTCTTTTAGCTAACAATGCTCTCTCACTTACTCTCTCTCTCTGTATATATATATATGTTTGTGTGTGTGTGTGTGTGTGTGTGTGTGTGTGTGTGTGTGTAGCTTAGGCCAGAGGAGAAAAAATTTTCTGAGTGTCCTTATGGGTAAAAATTTAAAATTTGTTTTTATAAAAATTGAGAGGATGATTCTAAAATTCATTTGAAAATGCAAATTGGCTGAAACAGTAAAGTTGAAGAAGTAATATTTGATTTCAAGACCAATA
This sequence comes from Ellobius talpinus, assembly GCA_001685095.1. Classification (NCBI taxonomy): domain Eukaryota; kingdom Metazoa; phylum Chordata; class Mammalia; order Rodentia; family Cricetidae; genus Ellobius; species Ellobius talpinus. The sequence continues at coordinate 2,736 of LOJH01019855.1, read as the reverse complement.
AAGCTATAATAACCAGTAGTATGAAATTTGCAGATGGATACATAGGTTAAGGGAATAGAGTTAAAATGTACTTAGATGTAGCTAGCTGCTTAGCTGCTATGCTATGAAGGTACAAAGGACATATGGTAATCTTTTCAATAAATGATGCAGAAAAAAGACATTTACATGCAAAAAATGAACTTCCACCAACAACCTCACAACATTCACAAAAATCAACTTGGCTGTCTTTTCACCTAACAATAACTCCCAGGAATTTATCCTACAGGTATCTGAGGATCTTGTTAAGTATATTGAAGATCTATAGTTATTTAGATAGAATGCTATCAACCTGTGTATAAAATAGAAAAATAGAAGTGTGTGTGTATGTGTGTGTGTGCATGGATGTGTATGTGTCTNTGTGTGTGTGTGAGAGAGAGAGAGAGAGAGAGAGAGAGAGAGAGAGAGAGGTCAACTTCTAGGCATGGTAGTGTATTCCTTCAATTCTAGTACTCAGGGAGCAGAGACAGGTGACTCTCTGAGTTCCAGCCAGGGCTATATGGTAAGACTACCTTAATTTCTGTATGCCAGCACTGCACACTCTTCCTCATTTTCTTTGAAAGTGGTTTTGATTGCATAGTTATAAACTTATGTCTCTGGTTGACTAGTACTTGATCTCATTTATTAAATTGATTTCTTGCATCTAGGACTTTGTGCTGAGCTGATACTTTTACTTTACAAACATAATTTCTGTTGTATTTTCTGTCTAAAAATCAGACTCATTTTCAGGACAGTCTTCTTTCACTTTTAATCACTTCACAGATCTTTACCCAGCAGGTTATTCTCTGTTGTTAGGGAGCTGCATTGACTCATTTGCTGCTTCTGAATTTGCACATTTGGTCATTCACAGATGGGACTGGAGTAACTCAGTCCCTCAGCATCTGCCTTTTGATGTTTCCAGTTTTGAAATTTAACTGATGATCAGGAAGAAGAGAAAAGATCCACAGGGAGCCAGAATCAACACAACATAGTCTTCATTCTAAACCGCACAGATTCGGGGGCACTGGCCTTTCTTTGTGCTCCTCTGGTCTTAATTTAGCCTTAATTTAGCCTTGTGTTAGCTTTTTCAGTGTAGAATAAAATAGATCTAAAAAATGGGAATAGGGCTTAAAAACCAAAGCATTATGTCTTGAGGAATGGCTCAATAATTAAGAGCACTGGTTGCTCTTGTAGAGGACTGGAGTTTGGTTTCCAGCACCTATAAGACAACTTGAGACCTGTAATTCCAGTTCCAGGGGATCCACTGATCTGTTCTGGCATCTGTGGGCACTACACTTTCCTGGTGAGCTTATCCACATGCAAGTAAATCAGTCATTGTGCAGAAAATAGAAATAATTAACTCTTAAAAACTGCAAAGCATTGGCAACTGCAAGAACCCATGGCTATAAACTTGGTAACAAGGGAAGAAGCATAAGGAAATAAAAAGCAGAGAATTAGACAAAGTATTTTATCACAAAAGTCACTGAAATTACAATAAATGCTTAGATTATGCATAGAACATTGTTTATTATTGCTGGAGACTATATAATACACGCCCACTTTAAAATCAGTTCCAATGGTCATGTGAACTGGTTTTCTCTTTTCATCATCTTTCAGTACAATTGAATATGCTCCTCCTGAAGTTTATTCTATTTTTTAAACTTCCATGGTGACAAATATTGCTTCTTTTCCCATTTGACCTCTCCATCATCTTTGCAAACACACGATCTTCTACCTGACCTTGAAGGTTGCACCTGCCCAAGATGCCTCTGGTGTCATTTCCTATTCTCCCGTTGACAACCTTGACACTCTATGCTTCAGTTCATCTGTGGCTCCCACAGTTATGGCTCTTGGGCTGAAAATACCAACTCCTATTTCTAACGGATTACTTAAAAGTCTACTTGGATATTTAAAAAATAACTCAGTCTTAATATACCAGAAGCCACATTTGAGATTGTTTTCTCATTTACAAACCTCAAGCCTTGTCCCGTATTTGTTGATTTGTTCACTGTTTTTACTCTGTTTATTCACCAATCCAACAGATATATACAGATTACACAGTAGATGTAGTTCACTGGTACCTCTGGGGGAAGAGTGCAGATAAGACCAATAATGTTTCTAGTTTTCATGGAGCTTATATTGTAGCGGATGAAGACACCAAATAAAAGTGAACAGACACATAAACAAAACCACTTCACATAATGACCATGTGTACCAAGAGAATATGTTGGATAAAGTGATGGAGTGTGACTTCATGTAGCCTGGGCAGGGAAGCCTGTCTAAAGGATTAATGTTTTGGGATGAGAAACAAATGACAGAAAGGAACCACGTGTGCATAGGTCTGGAGGAAGAACATTTTTGAAGAAGAACTTGTAGAAGAGTCCCTGATCTCCAGATGCTGGGTTGAGAATAGATCAAGTGAAACAGGAGTGGGACCCAGGAAGACCAATTAGACTGTCCAGGAGGGAGGAAGAGTGGCCTTAGAAGCTTGGTGGCAGGGGGAGATGAGAAAGTATTTGGGAGAGAGCTGAGGAAAAGGAATGCAAGCATGGCTCTGGTAGTGACTCAGATGTGGACACATTCAGATGTTGGCTGGAGAGCAACCCATGAATGATGAGGGGTTGAGGCAATGGGAGTCAGGAATTGAGTTTTATGTGGGATCGTTTTTGTAGTGAAAGGGGAGAGCAGGCCTGCTTTTTGTCCCACCCGGCTCCTACACGG
>LOJH01019854.1:0-15938 GCA_001685095.1 Ellobius talpinus | reverse complement strand
CTCTCTCTCTCTCTCTCTCTCTGTGTGTGTGTGTGTGTGTGTGTGTCTGTCTGTATAAGTCAGAAGTCAATAAGGGTTTTCCTCTATTTCTCTCTATCTTATTTTATTTTATTTGAGACCTGTAGCTCATCAATTTGGCTAGACTGTCTGACCAGTAAACTAGTAATTTCCATGGATCCTCCTGTCTCTGTCTCACCAGGATTGGGATTATGGATGGTCACCACACACGTCCTTTTACATGGGTGCTGATGATTCAAACTCAAGACTTTGTGCTTGTGTGGTCAGCACTTTATTGGCTGAATCATCTCTCCAGGCCCAGGTCAGTGAAACTTCATTATACTTTAGCAGTCAATGGTCACCTGAAATGAAGGAAAGTTGTCTGTGTAGGAACCATGATTGCACTTTTAGCAGGCTCCCCACTGCAGAACCTTAGCTTGAGAGATGCTGACCAGATAGTTTCTGAGGTTTCCTCTGATTCATGCATTCTATTGGCTATTCTGCCCAATCGCAGTACAGAATTAGCTGTCCTTCTGTCACACATCTTCCATTGGTGGGAAGATTCTCTCATGTTCATGGTGTGTGCCTCTTCCAAGAGGACAGACTTGTCCCATGCCATATCTGCCTTCTCCTAGTCCAGACTGTTAATGCCACTTTCCCAGCATATCCTGAATGGATGAGCTAAGCCCTACAAAATGCACGGAAGGCAATTCAGGCAAAGTATTATCAACAAGATTTAAGAAGAAGCCCATGGAACACAGCAATAAAATCTGGAAATAACTATCCATTTCCTACCCACAAAACGTCTCATTTCCGAGTCCATAAACGCTCCCCCCCCCGGATCCCAGACCCATCTGTTTTGTGAGCATGTATAATTATTAGCATCATAAAGTCAGTTTCTATACCTAATGCAATTATCAGGAGCCAAAAATAATATCAGGTAAAGGCGGGGGAGAGAGAGGATGCTTGCTCACTGCAAACTCGGACTATTTCTTAAAAGAGAGAGAAGTAGTCACGTGAGAAGATAAGGATTCTTTATGGTGAGATTCCTGTGGAGGCTTTGGGGACTGCTTCGCAAATAAGGCTGAGCTGGCTCTTCTTAAAGTAAAGAGCAGCTCCTTGGCATGTGCCATGGGTTCATTAGCTGTTGGGAATCCGAAATTGGGATCTGTGCTTCCTTTGTGACCTCTGTAGCCTCTTCGGAGGCCGTGGGAGCATGTCCTTCCCTCCAGAGACACTGCCAAGGCTAGTCCATTCTTTTCCATCCTTTTCCTCAGCCTCTGGAAAGTTAAAAAGCAAGTTTACCACGCTTGGCTGAGAATCTACTCCGTGGTGAGTTCCTGATTCAGAAAGAACTCGGGCCTCCCATCTTGGTGTCTGGGCCCAGTGGCGAGGCTAGTTAGCTACCCATGGAATGAGTGAGTCAATGGATGAAGTGATGGATGAGTGGGGAAGGTACAGATGGCGACAACAATTGCTGTTACGGGAGGAGGGGAGCATATGCCGGTTCCTCCGCCTATGTCTTATTGCGCTGGTGGGAGGTAGCATACGGCTCATGGAGACATTATGGAGAGGCTGGCTTTTATTTACTTCAGCATCCTGACCATGAGATCTGTCCAAGTGGAATGGCCATCTTGGCACGGTGATGAGTTCCACATTACTGCTGATTTTCAAGGCTGAATCTGGACAGCCTTCTCTAGGCATCTTATCCAGGAGTTGAAGGTTAGGTTGGAGGGGCAATGAATATGATATTTACCAAACATCAGAGAGGTGTCTGACTCTTCTAACCTCACTGAATTCACTCTGCAAACCAGAAGTAGATGCTCTGATCTCTATTTTTTAACATTAAAGAAAGCAAGCTCAAAGATTCATGGAACTAGTCCATCACACTGGCTGGATACAGAGCTATGATCCAAAGGAGGGTCTGCTTTCTCCAACGTTCAGCCCCTTCCACAAGCTACTTGAAAGGCTATCCCAAGCCTTAGAATCTTCAGCGCAATCACTGGAGCAGAACTTGGTGTGCCTGGCTACTGAAAACATAGGCTGCCGCCCCTCCTGGCTGAGATGTGGTCTGCCTTCTGGACCTGTTGCTGAGGATTCAAAGCTGTCTGAAGAGGGCCTGGAGTGGGGGTGTGGCAGTTCTCCATGCCCCTTGTCATTTGGTTCGAATGGGCTTGTCAAGCTGCCTGAGCATCTTCTCATCTGCTCGTCTGCCAGAATCCAAATTCTATCTGTGGGTGTAGGGATTTCATTCCAGGGTCCTGAAATCTGTGGCTCATCTGGGCTCCCTCTCACCTGTGCCCCTCTCCTGTCTCTCAATCTCACTCCAAATACAGTAGGGGGAGTGTGTCAGCAGGGCAGGGCAGACAGATGGGGGATTCAAGCTGCTGTACTGTAGCTAGTTTACAGCAATGGTGAACCCCAGAGACAACAGCAACGCAGTCTCACAGAGATCGGAAAGTTGGATGACAGGCTCTCTGAAGCGTCTCCTCAGCCTTTGGAGACAGCTCTATGCAGGGGTGTTTTCCTCTGGCCTCTGCCCTTGTTCCCATCCTCTGGTTGTCCACCAGGTCCCTTCATGCCCACAAGCCCCATCTCTAGTCTTCCTTGCAACTACACGGCAGGGAACTCCTTCCTTCTTCCTACACAAAGGGTGAAGGTCAAGAGGAATGGGGAGGGGGAGCTGTGAACAACTTGTTGTGGGCACCATGATGCCATCTTTTTTCTTAAGGCTTCCCTCTTTCTTCACTTCCAACATTTTTTTTCTTCCAGTACCCTGCAGTCTGGCTTGATGTGGTGCTAGGACAGGTCCTGCCAGAGCAGAGCACCAGCCAAGCCTCCGGGAGGACTTCTGCTTCTACTGCTAAGTGCCCTATCTTTTTACTCCCCTCCAGTAGGGTGGAGATGCCCTCCCTTTGGAGCCAGGGAATTAAAACAGGGAACTGGACCTTGGCAGCTGGCCTCCTCTCTGGCACTAGGCCTGCACCGTCTCTATGGGTTGCTCTCTCAGACTCACTGCTGCCTGATTAAAAATGATTCCTTCTTGCAAGACAAAATAGGGTCTTGTCTGGAGTCCACCCCAAAATGAAATAGACACTTGCTGTTCCAGGGCTGCAGAACTCAGTCCACAGGAAGGAAAGGCCGTACCAGGGGGTGGAGACGGGTTTCCCTTTAGGTGAAGGGAAGGGCTGTATGAAAAGCCAATCTCTTCAGAACGCCTTATATCCATTCCAGCCTTACCTGTTTGAAGAACCACAGAGTCTTAAGCCATGAAAGCACAAGCCAGCCATGGTGACACATGTAGTAATCCCAGCACTTTGGAAGCTGAGGTGGGGAAATGGACATGAATTTGAGGTTAGCCTGGGTTATACATTCTGTTCCAGGATAGCCTGAGCTACAGTGTCTCGAGCAAAACAAAGCAACATGGCAAGCCAAAAGCAGTCTCTTGAGAGCTCTGAGAGCGTAAGTCTGGTGTCAAGATGTGACTTAAGGGCTTGGTTCTTGCAGAGAAAGGAGCGGAATCTGGTCTCGGTCTCTCTGTTGGGCTTATAGATGGTGTCCTCTGTTTTTCCTCATTGACTTCCTTCTGCATGTTTCCCAATTTTCCTATTTTGGGGGTCACCAATTATATTAGTATGCTTAGCCTGTTGGAACAAATGGTTATCAACAATGGCATGCCTAAAGCAGCCAACACTTCTTTTCCTACAGTTATGGAGGCTGAGAAGCCCCAGGGCAGGGTGGGAAAGCCTCTTCTTGCTTGCAGAAGGCCATCTTCACATGGGAAAGAGAGGATATCCTTGAACCTCCTGGAGGTTACCGGCACTAGCCATGTTTTAATCTATCACCTCCTCACAGATACTGCTTCTAACTATGATCCCTTTGAGGGATGAGATTCAAGATCAGAAGTTTTCAGGGAAGCAATTCAGATGTTGGTGTCATTCATTCTGGGTTAGGGCACACCCCGATGACCTGACTTATCTTGAACTCAACTATCTTAGTAAAAAGTGTCTCTGTATATAGAGATACATTCTAAGGTATTGGGGAGAGTTATAATGTTAACAGCAAAATTTGGTGGGAGACAAAGTCAGTGTATAATACCCAGCTTCTACAGACTTACTGAACCCCAGTAGAAAAGAGACTGGGGGGGCACATGTGTTCCCTTTCCTTGGCCATGCTTGGTTTTCTGGGGACATGGGACAGGAAGTGTCCCCTCAGGAGCTCCCTGGGCTGAGACTTACCATCCAAAGCCCTTACAGCTCCACTCACTGTCCCCAGATTCACTTTCTGCCATTGCTCATGGGGTCAGTTTTCAGACTCATGGCCCCCACTGCCCAGCCACTCAGCCTTCAGCTGACAGAGGACAAAGCTCCAGGGAATCCTTTGAGATAGGAGTACAGAGGAAACCAGACTGGGAGAGGAACACCTTGTAGGAAGATTTGGGCCTGGAGTCTGTTCAGGGATCGGCAGAGACGGAAGCAGGAGCCAGAGGAAGCAGGGGTGAGAATTAGCCCAACTCTCCTTCTTCCTAAGCCGGCCATTGCTGTGGTGGTGGTAACCTCTCTTCACATTTTTCTGTCCTAATAGGATTATCCCCCAACCATCTCAAGCAAGAGAAATGCTGTTTCCTTTTTAATCTTTATTTAGAGTACACCAAGACTGGAACTTTCCTTTCTGGGTTAAGCAGCTTTTACATCTTCTCTGTGCCCCATTATTTCCCTGGAGAAATGCTCTACACTTCCACCATCACCCAGAGACCCACACGCCACGCTGTGACTCTGAGCCATGTTAGTGGGGAGTAGGGGTCGTGGGGTAAGGGTGCCTGTTCTTCTGTCCTTTCAGCTGGTCTGTCATTTGCCACCCTTTGCCTCAGGATTCCCCAGGCTTCCTCCCAGTCTCCCGCACCCTGACTCTCCTCACCTGTCTTTCAGCACCCTTGTGCAAGGGTCAGGAATCAGAAGAGCTCACTTGCCATGTGAGCCAAGCAGTAGAATGGTGGGGGCAAAAAGAGAAGCTATGGACCTAGCCTGTGTCACATGACATCTGCTCTGGCTACAGTGGCTCTGCTGGTGCTTAGGCAGAAAGGCCACATTAGGCTTCACTGTCTCCATTTTCAAGAAGAGACTGAGAATTGGGAGGGTCTTTGCAGAACTCAGAGCTCATCTCCCTATTGGATGCCCCATGCTGCTCAGAGGCCTGCTTTCATAGTTCAGGAGCAGGACGATGCTCTCCATGTCTCTCTGTTAGGCTTTACAACTTAGCGTACTGGGATATCTCTGATTAGGAGGTGGGTCTTCCTGGATTAGTCAAGATTCTCCAGAGAATCAGAATCAACAGGATACAAAACATCTATTTTTCATATTATATACATATATGTAGATGTGACCTATGTAATACTGTAAGGAACTGGCCGGAATGATTCTGAAAGCCGACAAGTCCCACACCGAAGACCTTGCTTAGCTGAGAGTGTACATTCCCATTCAAAGGCTTGAGAGTCAGGACACGTCGATGCGGTTTTCAGCTATAAAAACCTGATGAAGTATCAGGCAGAGAGGTTCTCTGTTCCTTGGGAAACAACTTAGCTTTTCTGCTGAGTTTGCTTTGCTCAACTTTCCCCTGACTGGGCAGGGCCCCTCTCACACTGGGGAAGATCTACTTTCCTCCAGCTACCAGTTCAAACACTGTTATCCCGAAACATGCTGATACCTCTTAGAATAATGTTTGGCCAAATCATGTCTGACCAAATATATGGCACTCCATGGCCCACTCACGTGCATAGTTAGAATAACCAGCACGGTTCCTTTCTCTCACTTCGCTTTAGGCCGGCCCTCCCAAATTGGCGTTACAGGAGTGGGCTCAGTCCCTTTATGAACCCAGAGTGTTCAGTCCAGCCATTTACTCCTCTAAAAGGACCATGATACCCAGCTGGGAGGCATTGTTCTTATTGGCTGTCTTCTCCCATAGCACAGCTGTCTGCTTCTCTTGCCTCAGCTGGCCATATGGGATGTCTGTCTGCCCACCTCTCCGTGCCATGTGTGTGGTCTGGCTGGACATGTCTGAACTGCTCTGGCTTAGAGTCTTAGAACATAGAGTCAATTCTTGCCTCTCAGGATGGTGGCTCTACCTTCTCTGTCCCATTTTTTCTTGTTAAATCCAAGAGAAGCAGGAGTTGGGGTTCACCTGGGGTTAGGACCCTGGGACTGACTCATGGGAAAGCGCCTCTGGTAGTGTCTTCAGAGAGGGAGGCGAAGTGGGTTCCCACTTAGATGCCTAAGGCTCTGTGTGTATCCTGTCCTTGCGGCCATGATAACTCCAGCACAGCCACAAGTCTCAGCTCCACATCACCACAAAGATGCTGTCACACAAGCAGAGCCTCTGTCACAAACTGGTCATGTAGTTCTCAGCTACAGGGGCAAGGACTCTAATCCAGCTTGGGCATACTTCAAGCTGTGCTAGTTGTGATGTGTGGGGGTGGAGAGGCTATGGGTAAGGTGAAAATAATTTCAACATTAACAATGCCATCCTTCACGGGTGTACCAGGAGCTTAGCTGGTGACGTTGGAGGAAGTCACTATAGGTTGCATACTACTGTGACATCTTCAGGAAACAGTTAATGAGGTGGCTGGAGGAGATGATTCCTGCATGTCACTTTTGTCAGTGCCGGAACCTTCAGGGTGACAACCTCTGGTGGACAGGAGAATCCTCAGAATGCGTGGTTATAAAGCTCCTTTGTATTTGCTGCCTGGAGAAATTAGAGGCTCAGGGTCCCCAAGTATCTCACAGTGCTCAACTCCTTCCCCAGTGCTGGCCCTTGCTGGGGGAGGAGGTGGAGGCACAGCCTTTGCAAAGGGCACAGGCAGAAGTGAGGCCGCTTCCTGTTTGTCTGGGCCCCTGCCAGCGTGTTCTTCGGAGACTCAGAAGGGGAGAGCAAACAAGGGGATTTTCAGATGGTCTTTGCGGGCCTTCCACTCTGTTTTCCCTTGGAGGGAGAGGCAGCCACGATTCTAAATCTTGGCCTGGAGGAGCCGGGCAAGAGAAATTGGAGGGAGGATGGCTTATGTGGGATGAGGAGACTGAAACCCCGCTAAGCTGATCTGGGGAGCGGTTGATCTGAGCCCTGCTCAGACAAGCTTCGACTTCTCTGGAGAGAACGCAACTGACCTTTATGGAGGCTATTGCTTCTCTTACAATGGGCTTTCAAAGGAACTGTCATCAGTTTGGAGTGCTGGGAGAGGATCACCTGATGCTCCCTGAGAACTTGAAGAGGCAGAGCCCTCATTGCCCTCCCTGGGCCACCCGTGTCACCGCCATGCAGGCTCTCCTAACAGTCTGTCTCCGGGTGGGTAATGGGAACTTCCACCCAATATTCCAGAGGCTCCCAAGACGCCTAGACTATGGCACCTGTCATCTGCTCCCACCTGGGTGGTACACTTGGAGTATCCTTCACAGTCTTGCTGGGGATGTGGCTGGCTGCTCAGCATTAGTCATTCCTCTTCCTCAGCTGGACCGTAAGCTGCTGCCAGCAGGGACCAGAGCATCTCCATCTTTTATACCCCACGTATTCACTCCCAGCAGGGTGAGCATATGGCAAGCCACATCCTGGAAATACGGATGAAAGGAAATGGAGAGGAAAGGAGATCTGTCCTCACTTTTTCTCTACTTGACAGTGGGTCCCCATCCAGGGCAGAACAACCAGTGGGTGCCGGGGGAATGGGTAGCTCCGTGGATAAAGCGTGTGCAAGCTTGAGGTCCTGCATTTAGATCCTCAGCGTCCAAGTGAAAGTGGAGCATGGAAAGTGTACCCCTAAAAGCCAGTGCTGCGGGATAGAGACAGGCAGATTCTGGGGGCCTCCCTGGCCAGCCAGTTTCACTGAAACAGAAGCTCTAGGTTTAAAGAGATCCTATCTCCAAAAATAAGATGGGGAGTGATTGAGAAAGACAATCAGCATTAACCCCTGCTTCCACATGAATACTCATGGATGGACACACGCAAGCACACACACACACACACGTGCACACACACATGTGCACATACACACACACACACACACACACACACACACACACACACTGATCAGCTGTTTCTGACACAGGTGAGGTGAGCAGCACCTTGGCATGGAAACCAGTTCTGGGCTTTGCTTTCTGTGCCTAGGTGTCTACTCCAGGATTCTTTAAAGCAACCCAGCGGAGTTATTTATCTGAGCTTAGGAAGGCTGTGCAGGTCTCAGATTTAGTTTTGGAGAGTCCAGCAACAACCATGTCGCTAAGATGACTAATGCCCACGGAGAAGTTTCTTTCTCTACAATCTCAGTGTGCAGCTTCTATGATGGGCAGGTGACAGATGAGGAAGCCGAAGTTCAGAAAGAGTAAATGACGTGAAAACTAGGATTTGAATCCATATTCCCACTGGTCTACAAAGTTCTTTTCTACTATAAATCTGCAAACTGGTTTTCTTTTTTTTGGGTGGGGGAAGGGGTGTGGGTTGTTTTTTACTTTTTCATTGTTGTTAAAGGCAATTTAGGGCCAATGGCCATGGGGCAAAGGAAAGTGGGAGGGGGGAGTGAGGATGTGCTGGTGGAGGTGACAGACTCTAATAGGGTCCCTAAACCTCACAACTTAATGATTCCCCTGAATAGTATGGCAACACACACAACACACACTAAAATCTCATGTTTCCCAGGCTGCTTGTGGGACTTCATCCTTGTCCTGTGTCATTTATAGTGAGATTCTGGTCTCTTAGCCAGGGAACGCAGGAAGATCAGGGCTTCCAGGAGTGCCCTGAGCATGTATGGGAGAAGTCTAGGAGCCAGGCAGAGCAAGGGAGGATTTGGCTTTGACATAGTCACCCACCCATCAATCATTCTGTGAACTGTGTCGTGCAGTGCACATGTTATAAGAGCTGTGCTGAACCCCACTGGTTTGAAGAAATAGGGGGTTCTGATCCCCAAGAGCTTGTAGCTTGGTGGGGAAGGCAAGATTCCCAGCAGATGGCGGCTCCTCGTGCAGAGAGATGGGCAGAGGAAGGGGAAGGCGGCTGGAGACAGTTAGGCAGAGCCACACACCTGAGCTCCTCACTGGAATCCTCTACCCCAGCATCCCCCTCAGGCCTGGCTCTGAGTTTAAGTAAAATAGCTTTGGTCCCCAGTTGCCTCCTGCCTGCCACGTTCCAACTCAATCATTCTTTGAAATTTGGAACTGGAGCTAAAACGCCTTTGCCCTGTAACGGGATTTGCACAGTCTCCACAGCAGCGCCTGCATCGCTCATCACCTGCTGTTGTAATCTGTACCACTAAGCCTGCAGCTAGAGGCGGAAAAGCTTAACTCATTTTTCCTGGCATGGGAGCCATATTTCAGGAGGGGAGCTAATCCACACCCCATCTCTACACACGGAGGCTCTTAGAGGAAGTACCCGTGGCAGAGAGGGGCAATGGCTCCTTCCTCCCCAGGGGAGCTTTGAAAATTGTGTTCCTCTTACACAGACAGACTGCAGCAATTGTGGTGTCTGAGTCTTGAGGTTAAATGACTCTGGGGACCCTCTCAGGAATCTTGGTAGCAGAGACAAGATGGCTAATTTTCCTGGTGATTGTGATACCTGGTTTGGAGGGGTTTCCATGGCTGCACTGGAAGAGTTGGCTCTGTCTAAAGAATTTGACAAGTGCTTTTTGAGCAAGTATATGTGTGTGTGTGTGTAGTGTATACCTACCCATGGATGTTGAGTGTGTGTATGTGTGCTGTGTGTACCTACCCATGGATGTTGAGTGTGTGTATGTGTGTGGTGTGCCTATCCATGGATGCTGAGCGTTTGTATGTGTGTGGTGTGTACCTACCTATGGATGTTGAGTGTGTGTATGTGTGCAGTGTGTACCTATCCATGAATGCTGAGTGTATGTATGTGTGCAGTGTGTACCTATCCATGAATGCTGAGTGTGTGTATATGTGTGGTGTGTGTGGTGTGTACCTGTCCATAGATACTGTGTGTGTGTATATGTGCAGTGTGTACCTACCCATGAATGCTTAGTGTATGTATGTGTGTGCTATGTACATACCCATGAATGCTGAGTGTGTGTATGTGTGTGGTGTGTACCTACCTATGGATGCTGAGTGTGTGTATGTGTGCAGTATGTACCTACTCAGGGATACTGAGTGTGTGTATATGTGCAGTGTGTGCCTACCCATGGATAATGAGTGTGTGTATATGTGAGCTGTGTACCTACCCATGAAAGTTGGGTGTATGGATGTGTGCAGTGTGTACCTACCCAGGGATGCTGAGTGTGTGTATATGTGCAGTGTGTATCTACCCATGGATGCTTAGTGTGTGTATATGTGTAGTGTGTACCTACCCATGGAAGCTGATTAAGCACCTAACATTTTTCCTAAAATATACACAACTGCTCGTGTTTTGTTGTCTTCTAACTTTAGCTTTGGGAGAACAGAGCCCAGAGTGAGCAGAAGTTTACTGAATGCTCGCTGGAGCCCAGCTCTGTTTGAGGTACTGTACTTAAATGCACGAGGGTGGGGCTGGGGAATGGGGGTCCAAACACATACACATGTGCACTAAGTAGAAAAGCAATCTAGAAACAGAAAAAAAATGTTACGAATTCTTTAGAGACAGGGGCCAGGCAGGTGTGTGTCCATGTACCCATGAAGTGCATCATTCAGAACACATTTACTAAGCCTAACATGTGATAGATGCTCTTTATAGATGCTGACAGACACCAGAGCTGTCCTCGTTCAAGTGGGATGTGCTGGAAGGACTGGACAGTGACTTGGACTCGGCTTGACCAAAGCAGTGAGTTTCTGAGAGGCTGAGGGTCCAACAATGCAGTAGCTTTTGAGGAAGTAGGTTCTTCACATCTGGGAAAGTTACAAGTTTGACAAGAGACTTTGTAGACAGACCCCTGAGATGCAGAAGAGAGTGTAGCATGTCCTATAAATGCTCATCTATCCCCTCCCTTTTCCAGTGCACACCAGTATTCTTTAGCTACCAGACCTCATTTCTTCCTTAGAACCTTCTCTGTTTACTTCCTGATGACAAGCTGAAAGTCTCAAGGCATGAATGGCACCTAGGAGCAGCCTTCATAGCTGTCTGAAAGGAGCACATGTATGCAAATTCCAAGCCCTCCCCTTGTCCTGGGGGAGGTTACCACTTTCCAGAGTTCCCAATGTCACAAAGCTCTATTGCCCACAGTGGAAACTTCCCCAAGGCCCAGCTTCCTTAGCTGCCTTCCTTCCTGCCTTTCATCCTCACCTCCCCGCTGGTACTTCTTCATTTTGCTTCTAGAATGATGACCTTGCACTTGGTCCCTAGCCTCTTTATCCCCTTTTTGAATAACCTGAAGGAAGACAAGGGTATCTTGCCTTATGCGGAGGCTGAGACCTCTGAGGAATCCCCTCCTTCCATTTCCATCAGACTCTACCTGGATGAAGAAAATGTCATACTGAGTCTGGAACTTCCCTCCTCTGCTGAGGAATACCTATCATTCATCTGACACAAGATGCTCAGCTTGCCTTCCTGCTGGCTCAGGAGGACTCCTGCAAGCATTTGGTGGCAGGTGCTTTAGTGCTGCATGCCTTATCTTCTATTCCACCAGAGCCCAGACCTGGGAGACCAGGATGCCTCATAGACACCTGTAGCTATGTCTCTCCTTGATCTTTGGAATCCTTAGTCTGTGCTAGCTCTGGGATGGATGAGCTCCCTCGTCTACCATTCCCAAGGACTTCTGTTTCACACAGTTGATGAGCCAATGGTTGGGCAGGCCTAGTCCGAAGGTTTTTTTCTGTGACACCTGTTCTATGCAAGAAGGCATAGAACTGAACAAGCAACTGAACCAGGTTGGTAACCTGCTACTCTCCAAGACTAGGGCACTGACTAGAGCAATGTGTACCGTACGACCACAGGCAGAGTGCAGTAAAACTACCCTTCTCTAGGAAGGCAGGGAAGAGTGATGGAAACAGTTTATTCAGTAGGCGTGGTGGACACTGCGGTGACCACCAGTTCCTCATCAGTGAAGAATTTGCTGGACAGATTCCAGGAACACAGTCTGCCCTTGGAACCTTTAGGGGACAATTCAGTGGCAGAGAGCCTCCTACCCAAGGCTGAGACCCTTTTGAGATTGCTCACACTCAATAGCAGATTGATACATGAGGAGGAAGATATGCCATCTGGCTGGATTTGGGATTACTCCAAAAGTCCTTTTGTAAGGTGCTGGAGAGATGGTTCAGTAGTTAAGAGCACTGGCTGCTCTCACAGAAGATCCAGCTTTTGTGACACTCCTTGGTAAGTACTCTCTTGGTAAAATTCAGTTCAGAGATTTCTCTCAGAGACCCTACCTTCGGACAATGGAGCACGGTCCTTGCTGACTCAACTGAACCTCTGAATCAATCTGCTTAACCCTAAAATTGTCAGTTTCTAAATTGTACCTTCCAGAAAGCCCTTGGTACCTTAGAGAGTGTAGTGGGGTTAGGCCCAGCTCTTTTTCCATTGGTCTCATGATTGAGTTTCTGTGTGTGTGTGTGTGTGTGTACATGTGTGTTACAGGGAATAGGGCACTAGGCCCTGCAGGTCACACACACATGCCACCCCATCCTGAGGTGTACTGACGCCCCTGTCACAGCATAGCCACCCTATGTAGTCAGAGGTCCTTGAGAAGATGTAACAGTTACAGGCCCCCAAACAACGATGTCTCTCTGTCCCGGCTCATTCCTACAGCTGGGACTACAACAGGAGCCTGCTTTATTAGATCCCATTATAAATGGATGATTTGCCATCTCTGAAGATAAATGGGAAGCTTAATGCAGAGGTACCCTGTCTGGGGAAACTAGAGAGTTATGGATGTTAGCTTTGCAGCCTTGTGAAAGCACTTTCTTAGGGAAACTGAAATGACCAAGATGAGATTGAATTAGTATGTACTGGTATGAGCTGTTTCTCCCCCTATCCATCTTGATTTTTTTTTAAGGGAAAAGATTTGCCTCCTGTGTGAGCAGTTTCATAAAATGCAAAGCTGAACTTGGGGTTGGTAATTAGCGGGGTTGCTGCCTGGTGTTAAGGTGGCAGCTGCCCAGCTGGAGTCTTCTGTGGAGGTGGGTAAGGGAGCGCCCTCTGCTGGCTCCCCTCCCAGTGGTGCCTGCCTGCTCCCACTCACTCTGCCCCCACTTCTGCCAGGTGCTTCCTTTCCCAGTCTTGACAGGGTGATTAGCACCACCTTCCTTTCCAGCTGCGGGCTCCTGGATTCTGCTTCTGCTTCTCTGGGTGTCTCTCCCATGCACCCTCTTCATTGCCCTGGCCCATTCTGAATTTCAGACTCAGGTCCCAGCTAAGATGTAAGCTTGCTTCTTGCCAGTAGGCAACTCCATCCACTCCAGACTAAATGGCAGAGATGTAAAGATGAGGGTCTAGACTCCTGCCCGTCAAGAGAGGGATCTAATCGAGGAAACACAGACGTATACAATGCCCAAACCAGTGCTCTATGACGGAGCCATCTGAGATGACAGGGTTGTCCCGTGTTTGTGGTATAAGTTGTGGTCCCTTGAGACTAAGAAGGGACAGGTGTCTGGGTCTTCAGCCAACCAGCTTAGGATCTAAGAAAATAGCTTCTGAGATTTGAGCCTGAGTGTTAGACGTTTTGGAGACTTGCAATGTGCTTCTAGAACCTCTTGAGAACCAAAGATCCCCTGGCCTAGTCCCACTTCCTCCTGAGATGGAGAAAGAAAGGCTGTGTTGTGTCCCGTTTCATTCATAATAAGGGAGAGACAAAATCGGGACTCTAACTTTTACTTCCTGACTTTTTGACTCCAGCAGGCAAAGTGTGAGGTAGGGAACAAGCTTTAAGAGAGAACAGAAGCCCTCAGGACTAGTTAGTACCCGGAGGCATCTGTTGAAGCCTCCTGTTTAAGCCATCACAGAATTAAGACCAAGTTTGAGATCTGGTGTGTATTGGAGGCTTATGGGTGATTATAGAGGACATTTATTAGTGATATTACTCAATTACCTAGGACTAGCACACACCCCCATGGTCAGTGTCTGTACTAAGTATCTTCATCATCAGATAATTCTAGGAGTGAGTCATAGAAAGGGACGGAATGGTATGTCCCCCAGTTTACCTGGGACACCAGAGAGTGGGAGCACTGAGAATCCCTGTCTCTCCAAGACTTTACTGGGCATAAGAGTTAATATTTTGGGTGGTCCCCATCAAGCAGTGAATTCCAACATGGCTTCTAGATTAATCTCTGAGCCCAAAAACTTTGTAGAGATGAAGAATGAAAAGGGATAGTTTGCACTGAATAGACTTAGCCTCCTCTCTGCACCACAAATATTTATGGACATAGATAACATCTAAAGAAAGTCTTGCACACATGCCTGGGAGCTGGGAGGGTCGGAAGCAGTAAGCATCAGGTGAATTCATTTGAAATTTAAAGCACAGACTATATAGTTTTCTTTCTATAACATCAAACACTGGGCCTACCTCAGGTCCCAGAGTACTCTTTGGAGATGCTGAGCTTTGCGAATGGAAGGATCTTGGTCACCTTGGCTCCCTAGCCTGCTCCATACTAAGGCATGGGGTGAGTCCTAGAGTGAGCACCCATCATGATCCTGGGCAGAGCCTGGGACCCACCTGGAGCTTTCTCTATTTCAGGTTTTCCCTAGTAATGTTCCTCATGTTGGTGAGAGCCTTCTGGCTTTTTATGGGACCACATAAAAACACTATAAATACCAGTGTATTTAAACTTGACTGTGGTTTCTCACTTTGGATGCGGGGTGGGGTGTGTGTGAGAATTTTTTTGCTCACCTAAGATGTTCATCCTCTTTTAAAATCTATATATTTTTTAGTATTATGCAGTGTGTGTTTGTATGATGTGAGTATGGCATCTCGTGTATGTATACGAAGGTCAGGACCACTTTGTGGCGTCTGCTTTCTACTTTCACCTTTCTGTGACTTCCCTGACCTGAACTCAGGTCGCCAGGCTGGTGTGGCAAGTGCTTTTACCTGCTGAGGCATCTCCCTGGCCCAAGTGTGTGTCTTCTAAGTGCTATCTTTATGGTCTCCTTCTGGCTGTGGTGGGAGCTAAGCTTGAGGAACATTTAGGATGATTTCAGGCCTCTTCCTTCCTCTCCCCGTTTGACTGTGGAGAAGCCAAGCGATCCCAGGTCAGGTAGGGACTCCCTCAAGGTTGTACAACAAGTCAGTAGCAAGGTTGAATTGAGATTCCAGCTGTCTAAATCATCTGCTCACTTGCTCAGAAGGTTTTTAGTAAATTCTTAGTGGGTATCCAGGAACCATGATAGCCAAGGGGACAGTGGAGTGGCAAGAAGACCCAGTCTTCATCCCTAGTGCTTGCCTTGGAGTAGGAAAAAATAAACACATAATCTTACCTACCATTTCCTACATGTCATGAAGGAAATGGTAGGGCAGCTAGAAAAAGCTCCCCTGGAACAGTCGTATATAAATGTCGGTTCCCAGGATGTTTGGAGAAGCAAGGTTAGAACTAAGGATAGAGTGTCCCAGGCCAAGGGAACAGCTTTCACAAAAGCCCTGGGGAAGCAAAATTTGTTGTCAAGGTCGGTGTGGTGTAGCAGAATAAATGAGAGAAACTGGGATGGGGCCAGGTCATGTGGTCATGTGGTCAGCCAAGGTCATGTGGCAGCCCTCCTAGGTCATCTGAGCAGAATAGCTGAGTTCCTACAGCACAGTGAAGGAGGAGGTCAAGGGCTGATGAGCATCTGGATTAACAGGGACTTGGCTGTTTTGAGAAAGGTGCTCTGAAGACATGAGGACATGTGGTGTGGCTGCTAAAGATGGGGGTAGCCCAGGGAAAGTAGGGACTTGGTCACCTCAACAGGCAATCAATGCAAAGACATCTTGAAGGGGAAGCCCCAGTGTAGTGCTAGGAGTGGCGGGCTGGCCTGCTTTTCATCTTGCCTGGCTAGCTTTACAGCCAAAATAACAA
>LOJH01019853.1:24025-34961 GCA_001685095.1 Ellobius talpinus | reverse complement strand
AGCTCAGGCTTCTTATTAACTCTTATAACTTGTATTAGCCCATTATTCTAGTATATGTTAGCTCCATGGCTTGGTACCTTTTTCACCAAGGCAGTCACATCTTGCTTCTTCTGTGGATGGGTTCAGGACTGCGGGAAGAGCTTGCTTCTTCCCAGAATTCTCCTGTTCTCATTGACCTGCCTCTACTTCCTGTCTGATTGTCCCACCTATACTTCCTGCCTGGCTACTGGCCAGTCAACGTTTATTTAAAATATAACTGACAGAATACAGACCATTCTCCCATACCAATCTGCTTTATAAAGATTACAGCAGCATGACTTTACTTAGACATTTCCTTTCTCTGTAATTTAAAGTTGAATAAGGCATATACATTTAATATAAGAAAAAGATTTTGAAGAATGAATTGTGACTATTGTTGTATCTTCAACATCAAATTGTTCTGTGACTGTTTTCTCCATGAAGGTATAGCCAACGAATCTAAAAAGCTATATGGTGTACAATTTCACCCTGAAGTTGGCCTTACAGAGAATGGGAAAATAATACTGAAGAATTTCCTGTATGAAGTCGCTGGCTGCAGTGGGACCTTTACTGTGCAGAACCGAGAACTTGAATGCATTCGAGAGATCAAAGAGAGAGTAGGCACATCAAAAGTATTGGTAAGCAGTTGATCATCCAGTGGTCTACAAACTTAGGTCAGAAATGTTGGAATCCAGGGGTGGATTGCTTTGCCTTGACAACTGACAGGGTACATATATAATGTGTGTGTTGTATCACCTTAGAGTCTTTTTTCAGTTATTGTACATATCTTTACTGTATATAGCATTTTAATTATATAAAGTGATAGTGTTTATTTATCGTTTGTTTTTCTGGTTTGAATTTTTTTCTCTTCATTTTATTTATAGGTTTTGCTTAGTGGTGGTGTAGATTCTACCGTTTGTACAGCTTTGCTGAATCGTGCTTTGAACCAAGATCAAGTTATTGCTGTGCATATTGATAATGGCTTTATGAGAAAACGAGAAAGCCAGTCTGTTGAAGAGGCCCTCAAAAAGCTTGGAATTCAGGTCAAAGGTATTAGTTTATCATGAGAAGTTAATTTACACCAGCAGTTATTTCTTCAAGCCTAGTTTCCTCTATAAACTCAGGGCTGACAATACCATTTACTTCATATGTGTAATTTTCTCTGTTTCAAGAAACATCCAGTTGCTTCTTGGTCTTTTGTCTAAGATTAATCAAGAAGTGTCCAATATAAAATTTAGGTAACATTGACTGTTGCACTAGAATTCAAAGTCTTGGAGCTAAAGTGGGAAGGAAGCCAAGAAGAAACAAGCTGACTTAGGCTGCAGAGTTCTGGAGGAGGCTTAGGGAATGTTGAATTGTAGGAAGAATGGGTCTCTGCGTGTGCCTAAACCAGGAACAATTTGAAAACATGGGAAGCAGATAGTTTTCCTTAATGCAGAGCTTGCTGCTGCTGTCCTCACCCTAAGAAAGGTGAGGGCTAAGTAAGAGCTTGGACTTGCACCACTGGCACCAGTCATAGTTGAGGTTAGAGGTACGACTCTGCGGTAGGAACAGGGTTATTCCCTCCTTCCATCCTGTGCCGTTTACCTGTGCGAATGTTGATAGGCAGGAGCTTGAGGGTAACCGGCTAGGTTAAGAGAAAGACCTACAGGTCTTTGATGGACCCTGATTGAAACAGCTGGCTTCTTCATCTCTGGTTATGCTCTACTGCCAGATAGTGCTCATAGTTTTTTATTCTTTACCTGTTTTCCATTTGACAGTGCTGGGAATTATACCCAGGGCTTTGGACACATTAGGCAAATACTTTGCCACCAAACTAGCATGATTTCTTGCTCTTATGTAATAATAGATAAAGGGATATCCAGGTAATTGTAAATGTGCAGATAGCAGTCTTGAAGAAGCTGGTTAGTGTGCTTTTCTGAGGACTGGTTTGCTGTGGAGGAGCCACTGCCTTTGACTATCTGGGGTCTCTCTGTATTGCTATGGCATTGACTTGTTCTAGTGGAACACTGAGCAGAGGCAAAGCAACCAGCACCATTAGCAGTATTGTGATGTCATATCCAATGCTATAGAGTTCTCAATGGATTCCCAGATCAGAACTCTAACTGCTGGTTTATTGCTGGTTTTTGAGTATATGGGCAGTGTAAGGCATATTAAAGGGATATCTCTGTTTTCTTTCAAATATGTTTAAAATACTTCTCCCATCTTTCCCAGTGATAAATGCTGCCCATTCTTTCTACAATGGAACGACTACTCTACCAATCTCAGATGAAGACAGGACCCCACGAAAAAGAATTAGCAAAACGTTAAATATGACCACAAGTCCTGAGGAAAAAAGAAAAATCATTGGTGATACTTTTGTTAAGGTACCTTTCTTTTCTTCTCCTTTTAACTTGCCTTGTAGACCAGGTTGTCCTCATTTGAACTCACAGAGATCCTCCTGCCTCTACTGGGGTTAAAGGAGTGTACTACCCCGCCTGGCTAAGGTACTTTTCCTTTAATGTGTGCAATGTTTACTGTTTTATGCGGATTTTAGTGTATTTTTATCATTATATCAACAAAATTGGCTCATTTTGTTTGTTAAGATGTGTGTGTGTGTGTGTGTGTGTGTGTGTGTGTGTGTGTGTGTGAGGAGTGTATGTATATGTCCGTAACTATTGATAGGTAGAAACTGTTTTAGTTTGAAAAGCATCCATGTTGCTAAGCTGGTGTTTCAGGCATTTAAGAATGGACCTTTCTGCTGGCACTGCACTTCTATTGGGTTTACCAGAGGCCAGATTTCAGGGAGTGCTGAAAGGGATGTTCACATATATTTTTGAATTACACATAATGTACATATTTTCAGAAATTTTTGTAGTTTAATGGTTCTGATTTCCTAGTTGTTTTGCAAAGACTCAGATGTCATTAACTTTGAAAAGAAAGATTCATTTCTTAGAAGACTGTTCTGTTCTGCTTTTGTTGGTAACAGATTGCCAATGAAGTAATTGGAGAAATGAGTTTGAAGCCAGAGGAAGTTTTCCTTGCTCAAGGCACCTTACGGCCTGATCTAATCGAAAGTGCATCCCTTGTTGCTAGTGGCAAAGCTGAGCTCATCAAAACCCACCACAATGACACGGAACTCATCAGAAAGTTAAGGGAAGAGGTAAAGGCTTGTGAGAACTTTCCCCTAATATATATACTCAGAGTATTTCCCTTCCCTCCATCCTTTCTTTCTTGTTCCCAGTACTTGCAAAGTTGACTAACCATCACCGTACTAATATTTACGTTTTCCTCAAAAGCAACCCAGTGCATCTTGTACACATTAGCAGTCACGCTTCAGTCTAATGGTACCCACCCATCTCCTGTCGATGCTAGACAACCACTGTCCACTAGTCACGCTTCTGTCTAATGGAACCCACCCATCTCCTGTCAGTGATAGACAACCAGTGTCCACTAGTCACGCTTCAGTCTAATGGTACCCACCCATCTCCTCCTGTCGATGCTCGACAACCAGTGTCCACTAGTCACGCTTCAGTCTAATGGTACCCTACCCCTCTCCTCCTGTCAGTGCTAGACAACCACTGTCCACTAGTCACGCTTCAGTCTAATGGTACCCACCCATCTCCTCCTGTTAGTGCTAGACAACCACTGTCCACTAGTCACACGTCAGTCTTGTGGTACCCACCCATCTCCTCCTGTTAGTGCTAGACAACCACTGTCCACTAGTCACACTTCAGTTTAATGGTACCCACCCATCTCCTGTCGATGCTAGACAACCAGTTTTTGTTTTGGAGACATAGTTTCTGTATGTAGCCCTCTGGCTGGCCTGGAACTTGCTTTGTAGATCAGGTGGGCCTGAAACTCAGAGATCTACCTGCCTCTGCCTCCCACATGCTGGGATTAAAGGCCATTATGCCTTCAAACCACTAATTTCTACTTCTGTAGTTTTTCTCGTTTTAGACACCTTATGGCCTTTTATGATTGGCTTCTTGCTTTGCTTTTTAAAAGATGGTCTCATGTAACTCCTTCCTCTAATTTGTTATATAGCTGAGGCTGACTTTGGTGACCCTCCGTTCTCTACCCCCTGAGTGCCATGATTATAGACATTGTCTACCATGCCCAGCTAGTATTTTAACATATATTTTCAAGGTTCATCTATGGTGTAATGTAATTCATTCCTTTTTATAACCAAATATTCCATTGTGTCTATTTGTTCACCTTTTTAGTTGGTGGATATTGCCCATCCTGAGTGTTAGAAATGTTATAAATATTATTATAAATTCTTGTAAGCATGCATTTTTTTCCTAATGGATACCTAGGTATAATAGCACAGTGTGGTGGTGTAGTCCTGTACCCACCACTCAGGAAGTCTAGGCAGGAGGATCTAGAGTTGCATGGTCATCTTCAGCTACATTATCAAGTTAAAATCCAGGATTATAGGTGACCATATTTCAAAAATAGAATCACTCCTAAATCATATAATGACTCTTTAACATTTTGATTTTCCACCAGACTGTTATCCAAAATACTGAATTTATACATTCCCACTGGAAAGATATTTTAAGTTTTCATTTTCCTTATCTTATGTTTATTTGTTTGTTTTTTGAGACAGGGTTTTTCTGTATAGTTCTAGCTGTCCTGGAACTAGCTCCATAGACCAGGCTGGCCTCAAACTCAGAGAATCGCCTGCCTCTGCCTTCTGAGTGATGGGATTAAAGGTGTGCACCACCACCGTCCGGCCATTCCATATCTTACCAAGACTTAATCTGTCTTTTTAAAAATTGTTGTATAAAACACAAAATAAATCCCATCAGCTAGAATAGAATGGTAGAATCTCTGTAGAGATCTACATAGAATTTCTGTAACTTGCTTTGTTTGCCAGGCTGAAATATAACCACCAAACGCCTTCAGTTTTGTAATTCCCTACTGCCTGATAACCACCATTCCACTTTAAATTTCTGTTTGACGACCTTGTATACTTGATGCAGCAGAATCCTACAAAAGTGTCTTCCCCTTATTTCCCCTTCAGTATTGTCTTTTTGTTACTAGCTTATTTCATACTTAACATAATGTTCTTTAGGTTTAATGTTGTACATGACCAGATTCCTTCTTTTCAAAGGCAAAGTAATAGAACATTGCATATATATACTATATTTTGTTTATCTAATTATTCTTCAGTAGGCATTTGTGATTTATCCACCACTTACATACAATGCTTCAAAAGCCTTTTTTCAGCTTATCACTGTACATACTTAGAACTAAGATTTCAGTTCTTTTTTTTATTCTGTCCTATTTTTAATTTTCTTTTGTGGAACCTCCATGCCATCCATAGTAGTTGGACCATTTTACCTTTTAACAGAAGTACCACAGGAGTTGTAGTTTTTGTATATCCTGACCATCATTTGCTGTTTGTCTTCAATAACCATGCTAATAGTCATGTTACTGCTGATTTTAGTTATCCTTGAGAAGGGATCTCTCTGTTACTTCCTTATTTCTTGAGATAAGATCTGCATGATCTTGAAGTGCTCCCCTTACCTCAGCCTTCCCAGCACTGTGCTAGCAGATATGCATAGCTGCACTTTAAGCCCATGGTGGGTTGGCTCTTCATTTACCTATAATAATGTCTGTAGTCTTTCCAAATGCTTATTGGTCACCTGGATATCTTGGAGAAATGTCTGTTCATATCTTTTGTTCATATACTGAGTTTTAATTTGATATGAGGTAGAATTATTTTTTCCTGGAGTTGGAGAAATGGCTCAGCAGTTAACAGCACTTGATTGCTTCCAGAAGACTGGAGTTCAATTCCCAGCACCCACATGGCAGTTCACAATCCTCTGTAACTTTAGTTTCAGGGGATCTGATGGGCATGCAAGTGGTGAATATATACACATGCAGACAATACCTATGTAGGTGGACTTTTCCTGTCCCAATCTTTTGCTCCCAAATAACTGACTTGGAGACTTAATATAAATTATAAATGCTCATCCAATAGCTCAGGCTTGTTACTAACTAGCTCTTAAAATTTAACCCATTTTTCTTAATCTATGTGTTGCCCTGAGGCTCATGGCTTTTTCTTCTATCCCATTTTGTGTGTCCATCTGGCTGGTGGCTCCTGACTCCACCCTTCCTCATCTCATCATTCTCAGTTTGGCTTTCCCACCTAACTTTATCATGTTCAGCTATTGGCCAGTCAGTTTGTTTATTAAACCAATCATAATGACATAATTCACACAGCATACAGAAGGGTTATTCCACAGCAGACTCATACATATAAAATATATATCTATATTTCTTCCTGTCATTTTTTGATAACTGTTTAGAAAAGTTTTTTTTCCTGTTTTTGTTTTGTTTAGATAGGTTTTTTTGTTTGTTTTTTTTTATCAGGTTGGCCTAGAACTCACAGATTAGGCGTACACCATCATACCCAGCTCATTTGGAAAAACTAAGCACTAACATTAACTTTCCCAGTTGTCATCTTGTGTCATAGGAAAAATATATGAGAGCTGGTGGGTTTGTTTGCCCAGACTTTTTTTTTTCTTTTTTAAAGATTTTCTTTATTTTATGTGTTTGGGTATTTTGTCTGCATGTATGTCTGTGTATCAGTAAGTCATCTCTCTAGCCTCTGAATCTGTTTTTATTTATAAGGCTTTCAAGGCTTATGCTTGAATGCCACTAAAATACTCATCTAATTCATTTTAAGCTTCATAGGAGAAACTACTTTAAATGATAAAGTCTTATTTTCTAATTGGTCTCTTTTTTTTCTTGTAGGGAAAAGTAATAGAACCTCTGAAAGATTTTCATAAAGATGAAGTGAGGATTCTAGGCAGGGAGCTTGACCTGCCAGAAGAATTGGTTTCCAGGCATCCTTTTCCAGGTACAGACACATTAGGTTTTGTCTGTTTGGAGACCGTATTATTTCAGTTCAGACCTATCTGAACCACTTGTCTTTAGGGACCATGACCTGACAGAAGGGAAGTGATGACGACAAGAAACAAATTCTTTGAAGTGCCTACTGTACTTATGCTATTACATGTCTCATTCTCTTCTGTGTTTGTATGTAGGTGCCATATAATTCCTGGGAGTCTGGCATGTAACGCTGCCAGATAGGAGATGGAGCATAGAGATATTTTAATAACATTTCTATATAATTCTTAGTTGTAGATCTAAGGTTTTTAGACCATAAATACTGTGTGTACATATATCATGTATTCCATGGAAAGAAGAGAGAATTAAAACTTGTGTCCCTCTCTTTCATATTAAAGATACGGTCTCTAAAAAATGCTGCAGAGAAACCCTGTCTTAAAAAAAAGCAAAAAAAAAAAATCACTCTCGCCCCTCCAGGTTCCCTTGGATGGCCTGGGTTCAGGCATTCTTCTTACCTCAGCCTCTCATGTAGCCACTGCCAATTCCTGTCTCTTAAGTTTTCTTAAGCAGCATCTTGCTTGGACGGAAGAACTACTTCATTCACATGTAAAGCACACTTTGCACTGTGTTTGTTTTATGTAACTAATTCACAGGCACCAAGGAAGTTTTAAATAGTTACTTGCTGTAACAAAAAATAGTGATATTTAAAGACAGCATCATGACACTTGATCTGTTTTAT
This sequence comes from Ellobius talpinus, assembly GCA_001685095.1. Lineage (NCBI taxonomy): Eukaryota > Metazoa > Chordata > Mammalia > Rodentia > Cricetidae > Ellobius > Ellobius talpinus. The sequence goes on along the minus strand of LOJH01019853.1, from coordinate 27,361 downwards.
TCTGAGATGGTTTAAGATGCAAACCTGGTTTAGCTCTATAATAAATGATGGAGGAGTGGCCTAGTTAATTAAAAACATACTAATACCCGAGCATGGTGGCACATTCCTCAATCTCAGCTCTTGGGAGGCAGAGGCAGACAGATCTCTATGAGTTTAAGGATGATTTGGTTTACATACCAAGTTGTAGGCTAGCTAGGGCTGTGTAGTAAAGACCCAGTCTCAAAAAGAAAAAAGAAATGAGGGCAAGCATTTTGGAAGTACTGTGTGGTGTGACACACATTCTCTCACATACAAAAATAATCTTGCTTTGTGTTTTATGGATGAGAAAACTTACCAATGAGGGCAGTTCTAGAAGAAGTACAGAAAACACCATTTTAGTTGCTTTAAAAACTAATCTTGATGTTTATTCTAAAACTAGTAATGAAACTGAGGACAACTAATGGGATATGGCTTTCATTTTGCTTATAGACATCTCAAGTGATTTTTTTTCATGTTGTAGCAAAGAAACAGAATCTGTGCATGTGTTTTACTTATTCTTTTTTTTTAGTTTTAGTTTTTTGTAAGGTTTATTTTGTTCTCATGTGTTTTGTCTGCATGTATGTGTGGACCATGGTTGTGCCAGGTGCCTAAAGAAGTCAGAAGAGGCATCAGAGCCCTTGGATGTGTGATGCTGAGAACTGAAACCCAGTCCTCTAAAGAGCAATAGTGCTCTTAACTGCTAAACAATCTCTCCTCCCTACCATTCATTCATTCATTCATTCATTCATTCATTCATTCAATCATTTATTTAACAGCTTGCTTATTTGTAACTAGACATATCTTGGCATTTAGCAATATTTTCACCGTTTTTTTTCCTTTCAAAATTTAAATAGCATATGAATTAAGGTGGTTCATTATTTTTGTTTACATTTGTATAGGATGGGAAATTCCCTTAATAAAAAGATTTTTCAGTAAATTGGCATATATAGTGTTAATTAAAATATATCCTAGGGAATTTTTTGTGAGAATATATAGGTTAGGTAATTAATACCAACACTTAAAACTGAATGCCTTGTGTTTTTTTGTTTGGTTTAGTTTGAATCCTAAGTCCTTGTACATGATAAACATTGGCTCTACCAAAGAACTACACTCTGAATCTTGAAATTTAGTGCTAGGAGTCAATTAAAATTAAATGCCTTGTGTTTATTTATTTAAAGGGTTTTATGTTCTAGCATTAGTGTCAGTTTTCTATTACATAGTAATTATACATTTTATGTTCTAAATTGTTGTTATTCTGTAGGTCCTGGCCTGGCAATCAGAGTAATATGTGCTGAAGAACCTTATATTTGTAAAGACTTTCCTGAAACCAACAATATTCTGAAAATAGTAGCTGATTTTTCTGCAAGTGTTAAGAAGGTAATGACTGATTATGACATAGCTAGTCAATACAAAGAACTAAGTAGATGGCTGTTCATATTTTTATTTTAAAATTATTTATTTTAAAATTGAAAACAATACGTACTTGCAGTCAGTGACTGTAGAAATCATGGCACAAAGACTGCTAGGTAGATGTGTCTGACTGACCAAATAAGACTGCATATCCTGTCCTTCGAAGTTGTTGGGACCCTTTCCTTCTACTTGTCCAGCCCTCGCATGAGGGTTTGTACCTGGTTGTACTGGAACCTGTTCTGCTCTTTTCAGTTGATATCCCTAGGAGGCCTGCTCTTTTCTAAAGGGAAATGGAGAGGAAAGGTGGTGGGGCACAGGGAGAAGTGGAGGGAGGCAGCATCGGATGGGATGTACTGTGCGAGAAGAATAAAAACTAAAATCAGGTGCTTAGTGCTTAGAGGATAACTATGGTACATGCCTAGCTGCCTTAAGAACTGGAGTAAATAAAGCCATTTATAGAAAGAGCACTTAGTACTAACAGCCCCTGACTGGAGACATTTAAGGCGGTGGCTTTTCCTAATGTTTTGAAGTAATCGGAAGGAGATGAGATTTTTTTTTGTTCTTTTTATTCCTTTTTTTAAAATAAACCTTATTTTAAAACCTTGCAAATAATGAACATCGCCCACTGAAATTAGTCAAACCCAATGTTTGTACACCTAGTGAGTTAACTGTGTAATTAGACCAGCCATTGTAGGGTTGTGGAGCTTCACATTGGATTTTACACTTTTAGTATTGAATATATTTCAATATTCAATGCTTACCCAACATCAAAAATGAAGTCCACGACAACTAGCAAAACAATTAACTGCCTATCTTCTTTAGTTTTCGTTACTCATATCCATTACCTGCATTCAGTCTTTCCTCATCTCCTAGAAACAGAGAACAAGAAAGGCTAAATATAAATGCTGGGTTTGTTTTTATCAGACTTAATTGTTCCTCTACCTGATGTTCCTGAGTGCTAGGACTCCAGGTGTGAGCCATATCTGGCTCTATGGGATCTTTTGAAGTCTATACTTGCCCATCCCTAGAACCCCATGTCATTAGTCTGGGATGTGTAGCTTGAGAAACACTGCCAAGGCACCAGCTGTAGGCAAAGCAGTGAGGTAGAAGATCTTCTACGTACAAGAGGGGTTGGTAAGCAAATAAAGTTACATAAATGAGTAAAATGGACACAAACATGGGCTTCATAAAATAGTTATATACTTCAATGTATTTATTAGTGTTTAAAAACTAACAAAGTATAAAACATTAAAAATGCTTGTATTACCAAAAGGATAGAAAAGTTGATTCATTTTCAGTGTTCATGTTAATACTTTAAAGGAACTGTATAAATAGAAATTAAGGATTTAACTCAAACCAATAAAAGAGAAATAAATGAGCTGGGAGAATCACCAGTTCAAAAGGGAGCAAAGGGGGAAATACAAAATGAGAAAAAATAGATGATAGAAAAGTAAAAATCTCAATGTGTATAAATTTTTAATTTATGTTTCTTATTCTAGAAATTCCTGGTGTACTATGTAGCACATAGCAAATAGTATATGATCTTCTGTTAACAACTAATTGGTACAAGTACATAAGATTATGGAGGCCTTATTTCTTACAACATGAAAAGCATGTCTGTTTGGTTTTCCCAGCCCCATACACTATTACAGAGAGTCAAGGCCTGCACGACAGAAGAGGATCAGGAGAAGCTCATGCAGATTACAAGTCAGCATTCACTGAATGCTTTCGTGCTGCCAATTAAAACTGTGGGTGTGCAGGTGAGTTCAAGGAGTGGGCTCCCCGCAATGGAACATCCTGCTGCTTGCTTTCACAAAGTTCAATTTGGAATTACTTTGGTAATTCAAATGTGAAATTATATTCCAAGTTTAAAAAGATAAAAACATTTTTTAAAAATATTTATTTATT
>LOJH01019853.1:0-14055 GCA_001685095.1 Ellobius talpinus | reverse complement strand
ACTGCTGCCGGGTCCAGAGGAAGGCCCCTCGGTAACAACAGAGGATCGCTGGAAACTGCTGCCGGGTCCAGAGGAAGGCCCCTCGGTAACAACAGAGGATCGCTGGAAACTGCTGCCGGGTCCAGAGGGCAGCCCCTCGGTAACAACAGACACCCAGACTGAACACAGCATTTTTCTTCACAGAAGGTCGAGTGTTCGTTGTCTGTTCTGGTGGATTTCATAGATTTAAGCAGATTGAGAGTTGTGTTATTTCTAAATGGGAACTAACCAGTATAAAATGCTTAGCATGTTTTTATGTAACATGTTTGGTTACATAAAAAACCTTCCTGTTGTAGAAAACTGGTATAAACAGTTGGAATTTGGAAGACTGTGAATATTCTTTTCCTGAGCTTTGTTTTGTGGCACATGGCTTACTACTGTGGTCAGGTGATCAGTTCATTTAGAAGTGCTGCTCCTTTGTAATCTTTGCCTTCTGGACATTGGTGGAGTATATTATGCTCAGATCTCAGGCAGACTGGAGTTAAAGAATTTAATGTTTTCCTCGCACAGTTGCTCCAATGTCTTTGTAATCCTTACTCTGGAAAGAAATAGTCGCTCCAAAACATACCCGCACCTGATCCAGAAGAATTCTGGGACTGAAAGATTGTTTTCATGTTTACCGTCTTCTTATGTGGTCATTTTTGCCTTGTACTGTGTAGCTTACTTGCTAAAGTCACAGTAGTTCCCCTGAGCTACTGAAAATAGTTATAGTCAAGGAGACAAGCTCATCTGGGAGGTGGTTACCAGTGACTTTAAGAACCAACTGCCAGGTTTTCTTGGACATAGCCATCCTTGCATTGTGTTTCAGCCCTCAAGTCATATCACCTCACAGGTTTGGTTACTGCACTTAGTGCGCAGTCTCAGTTATCACTTGGTAGTCTGCTGTTTGACACGTTCCATTACTTACTTGGGACACTTCTCTACATGATTGTGTTTTGTTTCTTTGTAACTATTACAGAAAGTTAGATCGTGTAATTTACTTCAGGAAATATCAAGAACTAACTAACTAAATCCCAGTCCTGTCTTAGTGGACCTATCAGTGATGGTCAGTTCTGTTAGACATAATAACCTGGCGTAATTTTTGAGGACAAGTTTTTAGATGCATCTCAGTTACCGGATTGTACTGTTTTCTCTCTTTATCTTGGAGTAACTACATGCAAACATAAATCATAAAAGTTATTTCCTCGCTCTGTTTGGATTTAGCTACTGATGGCCAGTTTCATTGAATAATTGAATTATCCTCTAGACAAAGTAGAATATGAGGATATTCATGTGAAATAGACAGCAGTGTCCATCTTGCTTGTTTGCCTTGCTGTTAACCAGGCATGTGGATCCGTTTATCTCATCTTATGAAGTTCCAACATCACGCCTAACCCTGAATGTTCATTCTCATTTTCTCTGTCTCCCAGAGGCAGAATATATGTAGCTCAGCCTTAGGTTCGACACGTTTTTTGAGGCCTTGAACATCTGACCACCTCCCTAGTGCTGGAATTAGAGGAATGTGCTTTTGTATCCAATTTATGCTTTACCGGTCATTGAACCCAGAAACGTGTGTGCTTGGCAAGCACTCTACCAACTGAGCCACCTGCTAGTTGCATTCTTAGTTTTATAAACAAGAAAAAGCATAACAGGAGATAGTGGAGAAGCTGGATAGTTCTAACACATTTGTTAAAAATATAAAACAAAACCCATATATTCACCTGCCACTACCAGCTAAAGAACATACCATCAAGATTTGGTCATTTCAGATTCTTGAGAATGCTCAGTGTTAGCAGGACAATCTCTTCACTGTTTTGGAAGAGCTGCCAGAGTATGTCTCAGTATGTGTAACTCTGAGCTGTTTGCAGAGCAGGAGCTGGAATTTGGACTTGGTGAGTTTATCTCTGTACAGCTAATCAGTGATAAATGATGGTCACAGTTTTGTCTCTTCCAGGAGTTTTTTCTGGATATTTCTCACTTGTAGTGTTCTGACCCTGTGCCTTTGGCATTGCTCTCTCGTGTGAGCCTCTCCCCCCCACCCCTCTTCTCCAAAATCTTCAGAGTGCTGTTGGGAGGCAAGCCTTCACGGTTACCTCAGTGGTAATTCTTTTAATTGGCCCCAGTCTGGAGTTAACTGGAAACTGAGCACAGGCTAATTGTTTTTGACTTGGGAATTCTCTCTTGTCTTGATTGAAGTAACTGTACCAGATGGCAGAGGAAAACTTACCACATGAGACTTTCACTGCATTAATGGCTTTATGAACATTTAACAGCTAGACAAGGAGTCCCCAGAATGTCAAGATGGCATATATATATATATATAATGTATACAATATTCTGTCTGTGTGCATATCTGCAGACCAGAAGAGGGCACCAGACCTCTTTACAGATGGTTGTGAGCCACCATGTGGTTGCCGGGAATTGAACTCAGGACCTTCGGAAGAGCAGGTGATGCTCTCCAGCCCCAAGATGGCACCTTTTCAATAGTAGACATGCTGTGTGTGTGCAGAAGAGTCATATCCCATGGAAGCCTTAACCGTAAGTGATCCCAACCTTGGTTGCTGTTGCCTGAGAAATTAAATAACACAAAAACTCAGATGATGTAAGAGTGGAGTGGGGGTGGAGCCCACCCCCAGGTTCAGTTTCTCAGCGGGAAGAAATCACTGTTAAGGGATACACCTGCTCTCCTATTAGAGTTTAAGTCCTAGTCACACTGGTGAGGAATGAAGACTGGAGAGTCTTGCGAGATCCTCATTAGCTAGGTTTGGATTGTGGGGCCACATTTGGATCTAATTATCCATGCTCCAGAACTCAGAAATACCAGCCTGTGTGGGGAATCTGTCGGACAACCGGCAGTTACCCGTATGCCAGCTGAATACCCGCGTGGGCTTATTCACCCTCTTCCTACTCCTTTTACTTTTCTTCACCCCTGCGTTGCAACCATCTCGAGTCCTGAGACCTCTGCCGTGAACTAAACTATTCCTGTACCAACTGAAGAAGCTTTAGGAGCTGTGCCAAATGGTCATTAGCTGTTAGAGCTAGAGACTCCTTTAAGTCAGTCATTTGACAGCATTGTCATAACTTACCTAGTAAGGTTCTTGTTTCCTCTGAGCCTTGTGGCAGCTTTGGGCCTTATTTATAGTAAAGTCACAAGACTTTAGGGAGGCTGGTTATTTCTTTGTATGTCACATTCAGAAGCACCAAAATATGAGTTGTTGAGAAACCCAAACCTCGAGTATCTATCTAGTGAGGTAACACACCTTTGAAGAACATAACATACTCTTGTTATTTTGACTTCATTACAACCTTCACATGTAAATGAGTGTAAACATCTGAGCATATTTTTGCTAAAGCGCTATTTTGTAAACTGAAATAAATAGCATTTGTAGTTCCCTATGTAATTGTTAGTGACGTGCTGCCATGTCTTTGTTGCAGTGATTTCACTAGAAAATCGGTTTGCTAAGATAATGTGAAATGACATCTCTTCTGTCTTCTGTAATCTTCATAAAGGACAAAGTGATTTCATAATTTGTCTTTAAGTCTTGGTGTTTATAAAAACGAAACAAGAGCAAAGAGGACAGGACATATTAAGGTTGTCAAGAAATTGCATACATTTCAGGGTTCTGGACAATAAGCGTAATCAACTTCCCTTACGTGTGCAGGAATGGCGACATCTTGTCCGCTGTTAACAGTACACAAAACTCTTTGGGTAGCTTTGTAGTTAAATGATCGGCTAAAGATGAGTATATGCATGTATGCTTCTAAAATTAGCCACAAGCACGATGTTCTGAATATCCATCTTATGTAAGTAGTTTCTCAAAATATAGATTACCCTTACTAATGTGTTGTAGTTTGTAGTGCTGGGAGTTACACCCAGTGTGATTGGATGATAATACAAGCGTTTTTTCACAGCTACAGCTATACCACAAACGCTGCGCTCTTGGAACTGTTATGAGTGGCACACACCCATCTCCTGTTAGAGAAGATTAGAGGAAACCATGGGCAGAAACACAGTTGAGCTAGTGGTGCTGACACTGGACTCTGCCTTGTCAGTGCTCCTGCTATCTCAAAAAATTTGTTTTGAGTAGTTTTACTATTTTACCACAGCTTAAAATGAAGATCGCTTCTGAGTTTAAATGTGAAGATTTTATAAATCAAAATTGTCACTCTCCATTTCAGAAATACTGTGGCTAACATCAGGGCTAAGTTTTTTGTTCATTTTGTAAATTATTTGTGATTTATATTGAAGAGTTTTTGTAGATTAGGTCCTAAGAAAAGAATCCAGGGATCCTAATCCAACCTTGATACTGTGTTAAATCTTTAGAGCACTGTGCCTGTTACACGCATCACTGCCAACGTCTTTACAATGTTAGTGAAAACCGAATTCCCAGCTCAAGTGGTTTTGTGAGATGCTGGAAAACACAAGATCCCTTTGTCAAAGTGTCTTTGCCCAATTACATCACAACGGCTGTCATTTAAGAAGAGTGTTTATGGAATAAAAAAGTGTTTAGCTAAGTGCAAATAAGTTCCATCTTGTGATTCTTTCCAATGCAGCTTCGGTTAGATTGTGAGTGATAAGGCACAATAAACTGAACTAGATTTTCATAGCATCTTATTGGGGAAGTGCCAAAAGTCACACGCGTGTGTGTTCAAGCTTTAAACATTTGGAAATTTTTAAGCAGAAAATGTGTAGCAGTGCATTTCCGATCAGTCTCCTAGTTCTGTGTAACCGGTTGTTCCCCGAAGTTGGCAGTCAGCTCTCAGAGTTTTAAGTTGACACGATGGCGTTGAGTAGTTTTGTCTTAAACAATGACTCTGCTGCTTCCTAGCCTAATTTCACTCCAGTTTCTACTTAAAACAATGAACTATTAATTCATTATTGAGAAAGACATGTTTTTGTGAGACAAGTTTTCCCTGTAACTTAGACTGGCTTTGAACTGGCTCTGAAGCCTCAGGCTGAATTCCTGATCCTCCTTTGTTCCTGCATTTCCCCAGTATTGGAATTATAGGCCTGTGCGCCTCACATGTGAAACATTTTGACTGATTTCATTGCTTTTCCCTTTCTGATTAGGTTCTCCCTATTCTGCCAATATGTTGTAGGGTGGTTTCCAGATACTCGAGCTCTAAATGAGTAGGAGTTCTACTTACTAAATGACATTTCTGTTTTCACTCATTTGGGGCAGAGTGGGGGAATAGAGAACAGTGTTGTGTTACCCCAGGACCTGTATGTTCCTGTGTGAACTTGGGATATGAATCCTAACTGTAGCTCTTTGAAAAAGGTTTCATGTACAGAAAAAGTAAAAGGGCTCATCTTTTGTTTACTAATGGGGTCCATAACTCATCAAGCCATTGCAATCTCATGCTGATTTTTGTAGTCCTATTTCTGAGACTCAGAATAGGAATATTTGTGTTTGGAACTGCTGAGCAAAGTTATTTGGGACATAGATGCTCGTTAAAGCATGGCCTCTCCTTGTTAGAACCATATTAAGATGATGAAGATGTTGGCATTGTCCTCAAGAACACAGTGAATTTTGAAGAAACAGCCTAAAAAAACAGAGAAGATGCCATTGAGAAGCCAAGTAGCTATAACCACATCACCAATTGTGGGAACAGAGACTTTTCTTTATTTCACCCCCCAGAAACCTTGGTTATAGGTCATTGTTAACATGTTTGCATTCAATGTACAGAAGACTTTCTATGGCCAGGAACCCTTCTTTCTCCTTGGGGAAATCAGATGTGTGAGCTTTAAGTCAGGGTCAGATGCATACGCACAAATCCAGTGACTGAAGATTCCATTTATGTTTTCCTCTGGAAGTTGTGCAAATGTTTGATCCATCTAGTGACAGTTCATAGCACATACTAATTACAGTGTTTGCAAATGATGCCCTGAATAGAAATCTGCTTAAAGATACTCATAATGAGTATACCCTGAAAAGTATTAAAAGAACTGAAAACCTTGCTTACACTCACTGGTAATTGTGTGTCTATGCAACTCATCTGATAGTGCTCAGTTAAAACCTGTATGTGTGGTCTCTTGTAGTGGCCTCTTTTTGAAGCAGTTATTTAAGTTTTTTTGTTTTTTGTTTGTTTTTTTTTTTACATGAGCACCCTCAGTGGAAAAAGCAAAGGATCTGAGCTACTGTAACAGGCTTTAATCCATAGACCCTGGAATGAGTTGTTTAAAATTTACCAAGGTAGTGGTGGGTGACATTTGCATAGTTTCAGGGAGCAAGGGCCTGTGGGTTATAAGACACTAGGCAATTAGGATATCCATACAAGATTCGTTGTTTGAATATACTCTTGTTTATTCACACAAACCATGTTAATATAAAAGTTTAACAGGCTCCTCACCAAGCGGGGAACAGTTGTGCTGAAAGGCTACTGCGGGATTTTCTCTGGTGAGGGCACTTCTGAAGCTTGCAGGTGGGACCCATGCCGGTTGTGAAACCCTTCAGCTGTGGCCTCCTTGGTAGAGGGAGGACCTGGAGATCCTTGACAGCAGACCTGTGTGGATCCAGTCACAGTAGGTTCTGAGGCCAGAGCCACCCATGCATGGGGTCTCTAGTTCTCTCACTGGTGGGCATAAACACAGGTCAGAGAAACTGCACCTTGAGAAAATGACTATGCAATCCTAGGGACCATTCCTAAGTTTCCAGTTTTTGTATTTCATTGGGCCTGTAGCTTTGCTTACAGGTTATGACTGGTTCTCTGGCACATCAGCAACACCTTGTGGTTCATTAGCATATCAAGGCTAGGTGACCTGAGCTGCCAGGTGACCTGCTAGCAGCTTGCTTCTGAGGCCTAGCAAACATCAGAGCTGCCTGGTGGCAAACTAACATCTCACATTCGTTACCTTATTCCAAGTCACATTGAATGGTTTCTAAGCTTCACAGGATGGTTTTTAAGCAATGTCTCTAGGTTCTTTACAGTATTGGATACAGAATCCTCTGGGGTAAGAGACTGAAGCCTTTTCTTCTTGGGTTGAGCGTTACTAGAGTATCTTTGAAGTTGAATGTGGCAGTCCACATCTGTAATCCCTGAACTATGGAGGCTGAAGCAGTAGGAGCATGAATTTGAGGCCATTGTAGTTTAAACTACACAAATGTGACCTGAAACCTGACCTCAAAACAAGGAACAGCAACAATTCCAGCTCCCTTGTCTCTGGTGATAGAAATTATCCCCAAATGGAGGAGCAGCATAAGAAAGGGGCAGTTGCTGGGACTGCAGGTCCAAGCCTTAGTAATCTTGGGAAGGAGATGGCTCTGGACATCTGGTAGAAATACACTTAATCTTAGCTGGAACCTTAAACTTTATGTTTTGGTGTTGAGTTAAGTAATGCCGTAGGGCTTAACAATGACCTCATGTGTGTGTTTAAATCAAAGTCAATTCTCGCATCAGGGCAGTGTAGCTGTAGGTGTCTTTATGTTTTGTCTGTGTGTGTGTGTGTGTGCGTGTGTGTGCTTACGTTTTTTGCACTCAGATGAACAGTACTTATAGAGGTGTTTCAGTCGGTGTGAGCTCCCTGATGTCTGTGCTGGGAACTAAACCGAACTCCTCTGCAGGAACAGCAGGTGCTCTTAACCACTGGGCCATCTCCCAGTTCCGTAGCCGCAGGTTTGGGGAGACTGCCTTCTAGGACATGCAGGTGCTGTTAAGCCTTGAGGTGGTGCTGTAAACTTGAATTTCCATTGTGCAGCTGAGCCAGGGATTATGGAATAGGTGAACTCAAGCATGGTGACAGCCGGAGAAGGGGACTGATGGTGTGTTTAAGAGTCAGGGCCTGAGAACCTATAATCCTTTGCTGTGGAGAAGCAACTAAGAAATTAATAGCTGAGTTGGGACTTGAACACAGGTTCTGTTTTGCTCATTGTTAGGACTCTTTCACTCTCATCTCTAGGAGAACCTGTATGATGGACTTTAACAAAGAGACAGCTGATTTGGGCAGGTCTTCACTTGATGCAGGGTTAATTATGTGTATGTTTGTGGATATATGCACTTGAGTGTGGATGTCAGTGTGAGTTAGATACCTTTGGAGCTGGAGTTACAGGTGTTTGTGAGCCACTTGTCATGGGTGCTTGGTATTGAACTCGGGCCTCTGAAGAGTGATACACTTAGCCATTGAGCCCGACTGGGGATGCATGGCTCAGGTAATGTACATTTCCTGGAGCTCCTAAGTCCTCTAGTATTTTAGATGTAAGCTTTTGGACCTTTCCTTGATCATTTTCCCTGTAGCAGGGTGTTCTTGGGGTGAAATTGAAGACCTCGGTACATCTCTTTAAACATTTTTTAAAAAATAAACTTAGACAGGTTTCAACTTCAGCGAGTCTTGGATGCAAAAATGTTAATTTTAGTTATTTTATAAGTTTTATGATAAATTGAGAAAAGATACACAGAAGTAAATATGCTTCAGTGAAATTCTTTATTGGAGATAGAAGAATACAAAGCATGTCATAGGTCACGACAAGCATTTTTAAGGATTTCTGGAAGATCAGATTAACATTTAATATTCTTCCTAGGAAGTAAGTTTGTCTTCCCATACTGATCAACAGGATGCATCAGGGAAGAGCATCAGCAACACTTTGTAGCACAAAAAAAATTAGACTTTTTCTTGTTTCAGCAAAACAAATGATACCCAAAGAATTGGATGAAGATTTTTATTCATTCATTCATGCTTGCATTCTTTCATCTGTTTATTCTTATGTTGCTGGAGATAAACCCAGAGCCATGTCATGCCTATTAAATAAGTATTCTACCAATGAGACCAATCCCCTTTCCAGCTCCACAAGGAAATTTGGGTGAGTGCTAGACACTGACTAAGGACTTGAGGATCCATTATTAGATTATTTCAGAAAGCAAGCGCTGGCTCTGTGTTTGTATATTTCAACCATCTTGGTAAGAGAGAGGATTTTTTGGTGACATAACTGAGCAGAAATCACTCATCTTAGAACCTGAGAGGAATATTTCATTGTTCTGGGGTCATGCAGTATCCATGCCTCTGTTTCTTTGTCTAAATAAGGGCACAGAGTAGATGAGCCTTCAGTGGTTTCTATTCTGTGAGAATGCTTGGTTCCTTTGGGAACCTCTGGCTTTGGCTGCCTTAAGGCTGTTACATTTTCTTATCTGGTCTTAGGTATCTTTCTTTATTCTCTTTTCTGGAAGCAATAAGGAATCATGAAAAGAACATTAGGATAGATAGAGGGCTCTAACTGTGTTTTAGCGACTTTGTAAAGAACAAGAGTTAAGTTGCATGACCAAAATAGGAAATACCACAAACATAAACAAACAACAACAAAACAAGAGTAGAATCTCCAAAGAAAGGTTTCGGAATGGGTGGTGTGCCTGTAGCCCTTCTATAGGATGTGTGCTGCTCCTCCCATGTGCATGAGTTTGCACTTGGAGGCCATGGAGGGCGAAGAGAATCCCTATTTCCTGACTTCAAATCCTGAAACCAGAGTTGCTCTCCATCATGAAGGCCCCCTGATTATCTTCCTAGGACTTCTCTGTACCTGCTTTAAAAAAAAGTGTAATGTATGTATGTACATCATTGTGTGTGTGCACACACACATCAGATTTCTCTCTACCATAGTCTTTCAGACAGGAACACTTACTGAACCTGGGCCTCAGTGATTCAGCTATAGTGCTAGCATGCAAGCCCCCAAGGATACTCCTGTCTCTGTCTTCCAAGTTCTGGGAGTACCAGGCAGGTGCTGGCATATCCAGCTTTTTACATAGTTGTTGATGTCCAGAACTCAGTTCTCATGCTTGTACAACCAGTACCAAAACATCTTTCCAAATCCTTAATCTTTATCTAGTCAACACTGTGGAGGATAACTATTGGCCCTGGTTACTTCTGGTAAGTGAGTTTAGGGTGAGTTCGTCATTAACTGTGCTGGTATTTGTGCTTTAACAAAGCTTGCCTGAAGATCAGAGTGTGGAGCTAGCCACACTAGTTAGTCATAGAGGCCAGGCAGTGATGGCACACACCTCTAATCCCAGCATTCGGGAGAAAGAGGCAGATGGATCTCTGTGAGTTCAAGGCCACCCTGGACCACACAAGATTGAATCACTCTGAAAGAGAAACAGTCAAGTGGTGGTGGCTCAAGCCTTTAATCCCAGCACTAGGGAGGCGGAAACAGGAAGTGAAATGGCTGGGCAAAGGAATATAAGGCAGGGTGGATAGAGGAGCTCAGGATTCTGTCTGAGCTTTCACAGAGAGAGCATTCAGTCTGAGGGTTCTTTGGGACAGGATCACCCCTTTGGTCTGAGGATTCAATAGAGGTGAGAACTAATGGCTGACTGCTTCTGGGATCTTTCATCATTAACCCCTATGTTTATTCTGGGTTGTTATTATTAAAGACCAATTAGAAATTGTGCTACAATTCACTATTTTTATACACTTACATTTAATTTAAACTTCATGGACTCACTCATTTTAAAAATTAGGTTAGGACCTTCTACAAATACTTTTATAGATGCGTGGGCCTTTTCCCTGTATGTTTTACATTTGTGGATGGCTGTATACTAATGTAGTACCTGTGGAGGCCGGAAGGGGGCACTGGATCCCCTGGAACTGGAGTTAAAGACAGTTTTGAGCTGCCCTTTGGGTGTTTGGAATTGAACACTGATTCTGTGAAAGAGCAGCAGTGAGCCTAATGACCCATAGATGAGTAAAAAAGGCTAAGCGGCAACCAGAAAGACAAACATGATATATCCTCACAAGGGGGAAATGAACTGTTATTAAATGATACTCCATTCACAGACCCAGAGAGGTTAGACAGAGAGGAGAGGTCTTGGAGAGGACACATGAATTTCCCTGGAAGGGGATATAGAGTAGGTTTTGTGGGTGGACTGGGGACAAGTGAGTTTGAGAGCAGGAAGGGTCAGGTGGGGAGGGAGGGAGGGGTGGAGGGAGAGAGCACAGGGACAGACAATTGGAATGGGGCATTTAGGGCATGATGTGGAAACCTAGTACAATCTATGAGGTGACCCTAGTGAGGACTCCCTAGTAATGGAGGACGTGGACCATGAACCGTCCATCTTCTGTAACCAGCATAGGCTCCCCAGTGGTGGCACTGGGACACCAACCCAGCCACAAAACCTTTCACCCACAAGCTGCCCTTCCTTCAAGATGTTCTGGGGGCAGTGGTGGTTCAGAGCTTGTGGGAGTGACCAACCAATGACTGGTCTGACCTGAGGCACAGCCTGTGAGAGGGAGCCCGTGCTTACACTGCCTGATTGGCCAGGAGCAAGCTCTAGGGTAGAACCAAACAGCTGATAAAAGGAAAAACGTCAATGAAATGATTCTTAATGATATTCTGCTATACCCATAGGCCGGAGCCTAGCCCAATCGTCATGACAGAGGCTTCTGCTGGCACAGCTGAGGGGAGCAGATACAGAGACCCCCAGCCAAAACATTAAGAGCAGCTCAAGTAACCTTGCAGAAGAGGGGGAGGAGGGATTATAGCAGTCAGAGGGGTCCAGGACACCTGAAGAATACAGAATCAACTAAGCAGAAGCTCACAGGGGCTCACGGAGACTGAAGCAGCCAGCACAGAGCGTGCATGGGTCTGCACTAGGTCAGTTTGGGGTTTTTGTGAGATTCCTATCAGTGAGAGTCGGGGTGTCTCTGACGCTTATACCTGCTCTTGGGACTCTTTTTCTCCTCCTGGTTTGAGAAAGGACTCAGTTATCTTTAAATGACCACTTAGAGTTTGAGAAACACAAACTGGACTTGGCATATATTTTTCTTTTTGAGAGGAGGGTGCAAGGGTGGGAGGGTGAACCTGCGAGGAATGGGAACAAGTGTAATAGGAGTGCATTATATGTAGTTCCCCAATAATTAATATAAATATTATTGTGGGGAAAGGGAATGCTTTAGAAACACTAAATATTACACCTTTTGACATTTCCTTTGGATAATTCACCATGTGTAATATAAAATATTTCAAAGAGGTTTAAGCAATATTTTATCCAACAAGCAACTGTTATTTGGATAGTCAGTCACATCTGTCAAGTCTGTCTGTGAGTTGCTCATTCTAACAGTTACATATTCTGGGAGGAGGGTTAATAATTCAAGAGCTCTATGGATAACTTGGTTCATACTTTTTAAAAGATTGTTCTACTTACTCTACTTTATGGGCATGATTTCTTTGCTTGTAGGCATGTATGAGCGCTGTATGCATGCAGTGTCCTTAGAGGTCAGAGTTGAGTGTCAGAGCTTTTAGAATTGGAATTAAGGGTCATTGTTAGGCAACAAATGGGCGCTGGGACCCAAACAAGGGTCCTATGCAAGAGAAGCAAATGTTCTTAACAACTGAGCTGTCTTCACAGCCCCATCTTGATTCATACTTCATGTTCATTGCTGTAGCCAAATAAGGTTAAGATACAAAATGCACTTTGAGTTCTGATGTTTAAAGTGAAGTGTTTGAAATGGAAGTTTTGCACAAAAACAAATTCCCTTAAATACAAACTAATGTTTTAACCAGTTATTTCTCAAATTTCTCACTGTCATACACACACACACACATAGGTTGATCATAATGAATCAGAGAAGGAATGCTAACCACCTTGTTCTGGTTAGTTTTTGTCAACTTGTCACAAACTAGAATCATCTAGGAAGAGGAAGCCTCAACTGAGGGATTGCCTCTATCATATTTCCTGTAAACATCTATATGGAACATTTTTTTTGATTAATGATTTTTGTGGTAGGGCCCAGTCCCCTGTGGGTATTGGCATCTCTGGACACGTTGTCCTGGGGTGTTGTATAAAAAGCAAGATGAACAAGCCACAGAGATCAAGACAGTAAGCAGCATTCTTCTGTGCTCTCTGCTTTGGCCCTTCAGCTCCCACCTCCAGTTTGAAACTTAAGTTCCTGCCTTGGTTTCTTCAGCTATTAAGTGTAACCCAAGAGATGTTCAATGAAATAAATCCTTCCCTCCCCAGTTGGTTTTGGTCCATGTTTTATCATAGTAACAGAAGCCAGAGACCTTAAACTTGACCAACAACACATTACACACTGAACATTTGCAAAGACAGCTGTTTGGACAAGAGGGTAGACTGTAGGAGACATAGCAGCTCCCAGTGCCACTAAAGATGAGTGAAGAGGAGATGATGGAGAGGTGGGAAAGATGGAGGAGCAAAGTGTTGCTTTTTTATATTTCTTAAAAATTAATATTATTTTTATTTTTATTTCTTTATTTTATTCTTATTATTTCTTCTTAAGTTTTTCTTTGAGGGGAGGATGGCACAGGGTGAAGGGCAGATATGGAGGAAATGGTAAATGGATTCAATTGGGATGCATGATGTGAAATTCCACAATAATCAATAAAAAATAAAAACATAAAAAATAAAAGCACTAATTAAAATGCAAACAACCCAAAATCAGAAAAAAAATCCCAAAACACAGAAAATGAAAACAAAAAATGCAAAAGCAAACAAGCAAACAAGCAAACAAGCAAACAAAACCCTGTTTTGCCCCTCCATCTTGTCCCACCTCTACATCACCTCTTTATTTATCTTCATGGCACTGGGAGCTGCTGGACAATGTGTTGTTGGTCAAGTTCAAGGCCCCTGGTACTCTGATTAACTACTGACCAAAACCTGTTGTAGGAGGTCACTTGTTTGTTCTTGACTGCTCAGTCCCAAAATAACCACACAGAAACTGTATTAATTAAATCACTGCTTGGTCAATCACTTAAGTGTATTGCTAGCTAGCTATCATATTTTGAATTAATCCATTTCCATTATTCTATATTTTACCATGAGGTTTGTGGCCTACCAGCAAGGTTTTGGCTGGCGGTTCGTGTCTGTCCCCTACAGCAGCTCCATGGCTTCTCACTGACTTTACCTACTTTCTCCTCCTCTGTCTGCTTGGAATCCATGTCTTGCCATATTCTGTTATGCCACTGGCCAAAACTGCTTTATTCATTAACCAATAAAAGCAAAACATAAACAGAAGAATGTCCCACACCATTTCCCCTTGTATGTTTAAATAAAAAGGAAAGTTTTAACTTTAACATAGTAAAATTACATATAACA
>LOJH01019852.1:0-16398 GCA_001685095.1 Ellobius talpinus | reverse complement strand
CTCTCCTCTCCTCTCCTTTCTCCTCTCCATTTGCTAGAGTCTCTGCTCTTCAAGCAAACAAACATGTATAACTAATCATCTGCTAAAATGCAGAGGGCCGCTAATAAATCTCCGCAGCTGAAATACTTTAATGGGTAATTAATTGATCCTGTTCCAGAGGAGTAATAAGATAATAAATTAGACAATATTTCACTCAGTCGTGTCAGGCGCCTAGCTAATGGCACTGTAGGGCTAAGCTGAAGGATAATAAATTAGCCAGAAATTAACTGCTAAGAGGTTTCTGTAGAGAAATCGGCTGACAAGTGAGTCACACTCGTGATTCAGGGCCTGTCTGGTAGTGTGGCAATCTCTATGAATGTGAACTTGGGCTTCGGGAGGGGGCCCCCCTTGGGGCACTCCCAGCCAGGCTCCAGCAGGATTAAGTTCCCAGCCAGAGAGTGCCTGTTGGGAAATACCAGGAGTGTGTGAAGTGGGCCAGGGCCCTGCCTTGCACACTCAGCAGGGCCCGGCTGCAGTAAACTAGGCACAAGGTGTGATGTGCTTTGGGAAATAGCTCCCCACTCCCAAGCCAGCAGGCTCTTGGAGCTTTTAATGGGTCATACATAGCCACTGTGGTATGAGTGGTGTGAGCCACAGAACACCTATAGCCATCTTGCTACTGCTGAGCCCAAGCACATATGCTAATGAGAAAGGGTGGAGTCTGGGACAGAGACCATCGCTTCTTTAATAACAAGGATATCACAGACATCAGGCAGGAAAAATAACAGGGGGAGGTTATACTTCTCCACAGGTCAGAGAGGTTTGTTAGAGGGAGATGTCTTGGTTTTATTAAGAACCTTGGGAAAGTGTTGACAGCTAATAGGGAAGAAAAGACGAGAGGGAAGGGAAGGTGGCTTTCTCCCTGGACGGGGGAGGGGGCGGGGCTCAGCTTAATGCAAAACATTGACTGGGCAAGAAATCCATTCATTTCTCTCTTCACCCAGAGACCTTATGTGGGGTCCTAGCGCCCTCTGAGCTCTGGTCCGTTGGTCAGGAAATCAGTGCTGATTCCATGAAATACGAACGAAAACCTTCCAGGTTCACATCTCTCATCGCAGAAGCAGTTGGACGCTGTTTATGGGCAGCTAAGGAGATGAGGCAGGACGGACTGGGCTGCTCCTCCTCTCAGTTACAGGCAAGATCACCTGTACTCCTCCTTGAGATGTCCTCACCTTCTCCAGCTGTTCCCTCACTACCGATGGTAAATAGGAGTGGATCTGTCTCCTGAGTCCTTCCCGCTCGGCAGTGTGCAGCAAAAGCACACAGAGAACTTAGTCATTCATATGAGGTAAAACAGGAGTTAGCAACCAGAAATGAGAGGAAACAGTGTAAGTCAGTGGTTCTCAACTTTATGGCTCCTAATGTTGTGGTGACCCACAAACGTAAAATTGCTTTGTTGTTAATTAATAACTACTTTTAGTGCTGCTATGGATCATAATGTAAGTATATGATATACAGGATATCTGATATGCAACCCCTGTGAAAAGGTTATTTGACCTCCAATGGGGTCGCTACCCACAGGTTGAGAACCACTGGGGTATGTTGACTCCAGATCCCTGGCATGAGTGGTTGGATACGCAGTCACCTATTCTGTGTATCCAGAGAGAAGCCCTTGTCTTGCTCTTTGGCCAGAGGGGGCCCTGGAAATGGCACTGATCACTGAGTGGCACTGAGCATTGCAACCCAGCGGCCCTGGTTCCATCATTGTTGCTGTTGTAGCTGCAAAGGCTTGGGTTGCAGGAAGAGTGTGGCTGTCATAGCTGCTGACTTCATGAGAGCAATGGAACTGCATACCTCATTCAAACCACCTGCTTCTTGTTCTCCTGCCTTGGACACATTCTCCTTGCTGCTAACACAGGAAGCACTTTAGCGTTCACTTGAGGGTCACACTCAAGCATCCTCCAAGTGCAAGGGCATTGGTACCCTAGAAATACTGCTCTCCTTTTGCCCTTTCTGGGTGGACGGTTTGAAGATGGTACAGTTTCCTATGAACTCTGTGCAAATGTCTTCTGTCTGATTCAGCTGTGTGTTTCCATATTTCCCCCTTTTCCTCTTCCATTAGTTCCTCCTTTCTCCAGCTCCTACTCTCTTCAAAAACACCAGAGATGGAAAGAGTGACTGCCTTTGAACACATGACCAGTGAGGGCTGTTGTCATCTGTGACCCCTTGCCTTGCAGAATCTGCTTCTTATCTCTCCAGGTGGCAACTAACTCAGAATGGTGCAAGCTAGTGACCCTCAGGGTGGCTGCAAAGGACCTGAGCAGTCCCTGGCTGTTCCTGCTTGGGAGCTGTCCCTTTCCCAAGGCCCTTGCCTGGAGGGTCACAACAGAACAAGTTTAGCCAGAACCAGAACCTGGAAGTGAATCTACCCTGGTGAAGGGGCGATGTGGAGTAAGTGGAAGTGGGGTCTCCCTCAGGGTGGAGCAAGGGCCTAGCAGGTGAGGCCTTGGGTTTGGTCCTGATCACCACAAAACAAACAACACAAATCAGCAAAACAGAACCATCTGAATAACAGAAACACCAGAGCCAACAGGGAAGCAGGGAAGGAAGATGAAAGAATATCCTGGGTAGATCAGGGCTCCTGCTTTTCTTTTTATTCTTTTGTTGTTATTGTTTTGGTTTTTTATTGTTTGTTTAGGTTTTTCAAAACAGGGTCTCCTTGTGTAGTCCTGGCTGTCCTAGAACTCATTCTGTAGACCAGGATGGTCTCGAACTCACAGAGATCCTCCCAACTCTGCCCCCTGAGCACGGCATTAAAGGAGTGCACCACCACTGCCTAGCAGGGTCCCTGTTCTTAACTGACTGACATTTCAGAAATAAATTCATTCTCATTCTCATTCATTATTCTATTTGTTCCTTTATGAGGAATGGCATCAGCTTGTCCTCTTTTATTTTTCTACGGAGGCTTCAGAGCTGCAAGAGGATGAGAGCCCTAACCTAACCTCAGCCACGGATGGAGCTGCCCAGGGGTGGAGGCTGAGCTGGGGTACCCACTACGAGTACTTGAATCATTAGAACGCTCTTGCTTTCAAAGGTCCTAGCTGAGCCCTGTGGAAACACACGGAAAATTTACTTTTTTTTCTTCACACAATTGATGACTATTAACTGATCCTTATGCCTTCCTTTATTTTCCAGGCTGAACTCGCTTAGTTCCTTTAACAATTATGTATATACCATTCCCTTCTCCTTTATTGTAAAATATAACATGCAAAATGAAAAGTGCCCTAGCCTTCAGGTAGAGCTTGATTAATAGGTCTAAAATCAGCATGCACAAAGCGACAGAGGTTGAGTTGCTGCCTCTGCTCCCAGTCCCTGGGTCAGAACCCCCTGCTCTGCAGAATAGCCATGATGACCCTGGCTGTTGTGCACAGCTTGTGTTGCTTTTCCTCAGAGATCTATCATTTATATTTGACATTCTTCAGAGATGTTGTGGGTTCAATTTCCAGACCGTTGCAGCAGAGCATACTTCTCAAAGACAGGAAATTGTGTGAGAGCGTAATTTCCCAGTGTCGACTCGCTAAAGTACTGTGTGCAACTACGTGACTAAGAGGCAGTGCACACAAGTAAAGATGCTTTAATTTCCCCCAAATCCTAATCACCATTTGAGCCAATAAAAAAGTGGGTTTGCCGGAAGCAGAGTGGGCACCAAACTTCAATGTGGAGAAAGAGTATCTGTAACATGTGGAGAGGGAAAGCATGACATACACATATTCCTGCACAGGACTTGGTTCTGCTGCTGTTAAGTCTTCATACAATGTAAACAGACCGGGTGTATTCTTTTGTTCCTTCTTTTTTGCTTAACATACTGTTTCTAAGAACTATGATGACAGTGTGCCCCTCAAAATGTCAGCGGGTAGAACCTTGGTTGTGCAAAGAACAGTTCTGGCACTGTGGCCTTGTGGGAAGTATCGGGACCAGGGGATGGGTCCTCGTGAGCAGATTAATGACTCTGTTATAGAAATCAGTAAGGTATCAGAGTGGCTGTCCCCTCTCCCTCTTCCATAGGAACCCTCTGGTTCTTCTTCTTTCTCCTGAGAACTGATGCGGCCTGGAGCCCTCACAAGGATCATGTGGCTTCTGGATCAAGGACTTAGTGGCCTCCAAAACTATGAGCTAAAATAAACCTTTTTTAAAATAAATTTCCCAGTCTTGGGAATTCTGTTATAATAATAAAAAGTTGGACCAAGACATGCGATTTATTCATGTTTTTCCTTGTTGCCTTCTGTCAATATATGACATGCTGCATGTATTAGATAACGAATTTGTTGACACATGGTAATGTATTAGTTAATTCACAACAGGAATGTGTGTGTATGTGTGTGTGTCTGTGTATGTATATATGTATGTATGTGTGTATGTGTGTATATGTGTGTGCATGTGTGTAGTGTGTGTATGTGCATGTGTGTATATGTGTAGTGTGTATGTGTGTATGTGTGTGTATGTGTGTGCATGTGTGTGTATGTGTGTATGTGTATATTTGTGTGAATGTGTGTATATGTGTGTGCATGTGTGTAGTGTGTATGTGTATGTGTATATTTGTGTGAATGTGTGTATATGTGTGCATGTGTGTAGTGTGTATGTATGTGCATGTGTGTATATGTGTAGTGTGTATGTGTGTGTATGTGTGTATGTGTGTGTATGTGTGTATGTGTATATTTGTGTGAGTGTTTGTATATGTGTGTGCATGTGTGTAGTGTGTGTGTATGCATGTGTGTAGTGTGTATGTATGTGCATGTGTGTATATGTGTAGTGTGTATGNTGTGTGTAGTGTGTATGTATGTGCATGTGTGTATATGTGTAGTGTGTATGTGTGCATATATGTGTGTGTATGTGTGTGTATGTGTCTGTATGTGTGTGTGCATGTGTGTATATGTGTAGTGTGTGTGTGTGTTCCATTACTCATCACCTTTTGCAGTGTTTATAGCGTGGGATTCTTAGTGTTGCTCATCTCAGCAGGCTACACTCTTAGGAGCAGAATGCTGGCTCATGGGGCACTCGCACCTCCCTCTCTGCCATGCGGTAGCCACAGGGATTGTGTCGCCATACAACACACTCAGTGAAGTGTTGTTCTTGTGTAGTAGCTCTCAGTAAGTGTTGCCAGCTCAGCTCTGTCAGGGCCTGCTTGCCCCAGAGATTTACCAGTACCTGGGGCCTTAGCTTCGCTATGCTTGTGTGGAGTGAGGCAACAGAGGCTTGGCCACTGTGGACAGCACTTAGATGGGCATTTCTCATTCCAGAACAACGGCCTAGACTTGGCCTTGTTCCCTGTCCTCATCCTGCATCCTTTTCTTCTTTTCATGCTTGATCTCTAGAAGCGAGTCCTCTATCGACAAAACTCAGAGCTCTCCTGCCCAGCACCCGACTCCTCAGCATTTGTCAACACTTGGTGTTGATGGACTTAAAATTTTCTCAGTCTGGTAAGCATGTAAGGCAGCTCATTGTAGATTCCCCTCCTTGTCAAATATTCAAAACTAAACCCTAGGGTTAGCAAGATGGCTCAGTGGGTCAAGGCTTTGTGCAAACCTGGAGACCTTGCTTCCATCTCTAGAACCCATAAAAACGTGGAAGGAGGGAGCTGACTCCACAAAGTCATCAGTGGCCTGAGCACTCCCCCCCATCATGCACATGAAGAAACATAAAATAATAACAAATACATATATTAACCCTAACATTAAATACTTAAAAAATTTTAGTTACTGGTGTATAATTTACACAGAGTGAAAAGCTTCCCCTTTTGACACCAAGAGTTCAGGGAGTTTTGACAGCTGTATAGCATCAGACAGTCATTACATTACCAGAGTTCAGACACAGGTTATTTACATCACCCCAAAAGTTTGCTCATGGCCCCTGAACCTAGCCCCACCACTGTCTCTTTGCTTTCTATTATTAAAGTTTTGTCTTCTCCTGATGTTCGGTAGATGGAATCACTCAGAATATATTCCTTGGTGCTTGCCTTCCTCCCCTTGGCGCAACGCTTCTGAGAGTCATCTATGTTCTTGCGTGTTTGGGGAGTTTCCCCTGTTTATTGCTGAGTATTATTCCATTGCATGAACACATCTCAGTCTGTACATCAACTCCTTGACAGGCATCTGGCACACTTCCACCATTCGGCAATTATGAGCAAAGCTTCTTAGAACATACTTGATGAAAATCTTTTTTGTGGATATAGACTCTTGTCGCTCCTGGATAAATGTGTAGGCGTGGCATCATTGGGTCATAGGGTAGGTGTAATTTTGACTATAAAAAATAAACCTGTCAACAGCCTTCCAGAGTGGTTTCTGCATTTCACAGCTAACAGAGCAGCAGCCTGTGGGAGTGCTGCCTGTTTTACATTCTTGCCCCAACACAGCACATTCAGTCTTTAAACTTTAGCACCCCTGTTGTGTGCAGTGGTGGCTTATAATTTTTAATTTACTGTTAGGTAATGCAAATTTTTGACTAAAGGTATTAAACATATTTTATATGCATGTTGGAAATTTGTGTACCTTCCCTTTTTTGCAAGATCATAGAGCAATAGAAAATTTGTGTATCTTCTTATGAAGCGTCTACTGAATTTTTTTTCCTCATACAATTGTAGCTGGGTTTTTTTTTGCCTACTGAATTTTTAAAGTCTAGTTGTTTGTATATAATGGGATTTTGAGAGTTCTTTATCCTGGGTATGAGCGCCTCATCAGCTATAGTCCACTAACACTTTCTTCAAGGACATGGCTTGATTCATAATTTTAAGAATGCTTTTAAAAGAGAATTTCTCAATTTTAAAGTCCAAGATATAAATTTTCTGAATGGCTTGAACTTTTTGTATTCAGAATATTTTTTTGGCCACCTCAAATCATGAAGATTTTTTCTTTTCAAATTTTTTAAATTAAAACTTTATTATAAAGAACTTGCAAATAAAAAGCATCACACAGTAAAACTGACCAGACCCAAAGTCCACATATCCTTTGTGTGTGTGTGTGTGTGTGTGTGTGTATGTGTGTGTGTGTGTGTGTATGTTTATGGTTTTTTGAGAAAGGGTCTCACTATATAGTCCTGGCTATACTGGAACTCACTCTGTAGACCAGGCTGGCCTTGAACTCACAGATATCCACGTACATTTGCCTCGTGAGTGCTGGAATTCAAGTTGTGTGCTACCATGGCTCAGCAAATATACATATCTTAATGAATTTCTATATGCTTAGAATAACCATTCTGAAGCTGTGGACCTTCACACTAGAGTTTACACTTTCACTATCAAATATATTTCATACCACCAAAACTATATATTTCATCTGCCATCAAAAAAAATAAAAATTTCATGACGGAGGTCACACTAGGGAAGCAACTAACTTTATGTCCTCCTTCACAACATACGTGTCCTTTTCTTGCATCCAGTCCTTTCTCATCACCTGGTGTTTACCCTTATTCTTTCTACTGTTACACTGTGTTGTACTATGGCCACATGCACGTTTGTTTAGATATATGCATATATAATAGACAAGTATCTTCATATGGGAGAAAATATACTTTTAGAGGGCTTATAGTTTTACATTTTCATTTTCATCATGGTTTTAATTAATTGTATTGGTCAGGGTTCTCTAGGGTAACAACTGATAGAATATATAATATATATACACACACATATATGCGTATATATGTATATCTATATAGGTATAAGATTAATTAGAGTGGCTTATAAGTTGTGGTCGACTGTTCCAACAATGGCTTCCCCTGATGGAAACTCCAAGAATCTAGTAGATATTTGGTGCAGGAGACTGGCTGTCTCAGCCGTTCTTCAGTACACACTCGAATCTGGAAGAAGTAGGCTCCAATGCTCGTGATGAATGGACTTGCAAGCTAGACGAGTGCATGCGAGAGTAAAAGCTTCTTCTTCTGTGACCCAGATTTAAGGTAGATCTTCCCACCGCAAACAATCTGAGTTTAGGATGGATCTTCCTAACTCAAATGATTCAATAAAGAAAAATCCCTCACAGGTGTTCCCAGCCACTTGGGTTTTAGTTAATTCCAGAAGTAGTCAAGTTGACAGCAAGAATAACTGTCACACTTATATTTTGTCAATTTATGATGAGAACCAGCTCTTTGTGCAAGTTTATTTGCCACATAGTGTTCCTGTTTCATGATGTCTAAGACTCCTCACACTTCCTGGTAGGCCTCGTTTGTGATTGGTCCGTAGGAATGCTTACGTATTTCTGGAGCATGTTCTTCATTTGACTCATTGTCCTCACTGCTTGGTGTTTTGTCTTTTAAGAACCTTTGTGGTACTGTTTGATGAACAGAATTTCTTAATTTTAAGGAATTAAAAATAATGTTTTGTTTCCTTTTGATTGAATTCAATTTTAAGACTTGCTAAATTCCCAGTACCTGTAAGCCAGGTCTTCCTCTAAAAGTTAATAATGTCTGTTTCTGTTTAGACAGTGTCTCTCTCTGCATGGCCAAGGCTGGCCTTGGACTCACAGTCCTGCCTTACCCTCCCAAGTGCTGGGGCTAAGTGTGCGCATCACCACAAACACTGGTATTTTTTCTTTGAAGTTCTATCCTTTCTCTCTTTGTCTTCTGGAGTTTTAAATATGTGTTAGCATGTTCAATATTATCTGTCAGGTTATTGAAGTCTGATCTTTTATTGTTTCCTACTAAACACCATCATTATTAGTGTGTATATATAGTGTATGTGTGTTTGTATATGTGCACATGAATGAAGGACAGAGGTGGACCTTTTCTACTGCTATTAACCTTATAATTTTGGGACAGTCTCTCACTGAACCTTGGAGTTCACCAATTGGCTAGACTGGCTGGCCGGTGAACTCCAGGGATCTTCCTGTCTCTGTCCTCTAGCACTAGGGGGACAGATGTGCGTCTGCTACCACGCTTGCATTGTGCACAGCTGTTGGGGCTCTAAACCCAGGTCCTCATGCCTGCACAGCAGCCTCTTCATCCACTGAGCCCTCTCCACCCTGTTGCTTCCTAAAGTCTGTTGCTTGCTTGTATGTCTGTTGGAGACAGGGTCTGATTCTGTAGCCCAGGCCTAGAACTTGCTATGCAGCCTAGGCTGGTCTCAAGCTCACGACACTTTTCCTCAGTCTTTCAGGTACTAGGAATGTAGGCATCCACTACCACACACAGCATCTGTCCCTTCCTTAAATCATTTTACTTCTTTCGTTCAGATTGGACACTGTCTAGTGATTTATCTGTAAGCTTGCTGGCCAAATGTTCTCCTGTTTCTAATATACCGTTTATTATCTTCCTATTTCAGACATTGTGCTTTTCTGTTCTAAAATTTTCATCTGGTCTTTCTGTAGTTTTTATTTCTTTGCCAAGGATCCGATCTACTTCTTCGTGATCACCTTAGTTGCCTAACGTCTTTGAACATTTTTCTGATGCTTGCCCAGTTTTTTTGTTTGTTTTGTTTCTGCAAATGCAAACCCCAAATCACCCAGAAATGAGTTTCTACAAGCATTTTTTTTCTCTTTATTTTTCTTTAGGTCACATTTTTTGTGTCTTTCCCAATGTCAGTTTTCTGGTGATAATATTAGATATCACTGAGAAGCTGTAGAGACTCTGGGTTCTGCTCTCTTCCTGTGAAGAACCTTTATTTTTGCTTTTGCTGGTGGTGAGCTCAGTTGAGCTGAAATTCCAACCTGTCTCCCTGAAGGAGGTGCATTTAGAGTCAGGCTCAGCTCATGCTCAGCTTGTTCAGCCCCACAGCTTCTGCCTGCTTTGCTGTACGCACGTGCAGTCTGAGTGTCAAGGATTTGGGTGGAGTTATGTGTCGATTCGATGACTCTTCTCTTTCACCATTTCCAGGTTCACCCCTTACCCTGCAGCTCTTCTGGGGCCCATTTCTTGACTCCTTATATTAATAGACCAGAAGCATTTCTGTTAGGTTTTAGCTGCTTTTACACTGTGGATCATAGAGTGAACTTGGATAGAAAACACAGTCAGGAGGTTTCTTTCTTTTAAGGTTTGACTCTATTAGCTTGTGACTTCTCCCCACACCACACCCTGTTAGTACCTCCAAATCACTGGCTTTGTAAAATGTATGTCATCAATGTTGTTTATGGGAGTGTTGGATCAATACAAACCACTCTGTCTTACCCTACAGTAATATATGCTACTTCCTATTTCATCCATTTTTTCTTATTAATTCTAATAACTCATGGATTCTTTCAAGGTTTTCATATGCATAGTTATACTTTGCCCATAATCACTGCATTATTTATTCTTGTTAATTCACTCCCTTCTCATTTATGTGTTTTACCCCTTCTTGGGCTGGCATCTCTAGATCATTGTTGAAACAGTGGCTATACAAGATTCTCTTATCTGTTTCATACATACATCTTTGCTGCGGTATCAGTAAGGGTCTCTGTAATGGTTAGTCTTGTTTGCCAGCTTGCCTTGTTCTGGAAAAAAGGCAAGCCACCTGGACACACCATTGAGGGATTTTCTTGTTCAGTTTATCGGAAATGGAAAGACCTCCCAACCCCCATATGGGTACCACTTTCTGGTAGCAGCTCAGGCAAAAGGAGGTCAAAGAAAAAAGCGTTGCTTGTGCCCTTTGCCTTAACTCCCACTGGCAAGTTCATCTGCTCTGTTGTTGTTGCTGCTGCTGCTGCTGCTGCTGCTGCTGCTGCTGCTGCTGCTGCTGCTGCTGCTGCAATCCTTCACTTGTATCAGAACCCAGTTTCTTTGGTCTCCCAACATGGACTGAAGACCATTGACTCAGTAAGAATCTATAGGCCTCCAATATAAGATTGGGGCTGCTGAGGCACCCATCCTCTTGAATGGAGTAGCATCTTTAATATGAGACAGATAACACTGTATTACTCAAACCCTATCATGTGAAGTCAGTCTAGAAAGTTCCATTTTATTGGTTCTGTTTCTCTAAAGAACCTAGACTAATGCAGATTTTGATAGTAGAGAAACAGAATTGTAATGATAAATTTCTCTAGTGGACTCAGTGGTACCTGTAACTGGTTCTCCAATTCTCTGAAACCTGCGGTTACTGAAGACCCCTCTGGTAGCATGGAGTGCCCTGGAAACTCAGTGCGGACTCATTAAAGACTACACAAGATCATGCATTTGATACTCCTGACTCACCTCTTGTGAGATACAAGGAGCTGGTAACTTTGACTATAAGACTTGAGCATTTGTGGAAAGGTAAATATAATAATGATGATGGCTTGTTACTTCTAGCATCTCTGGATAAACAAAAATGAAAGGTCCATGAGAGAATTACCCAGATCCAGATGAGCATAAACAGTCAAAGGTTTCTAGCTGGGCCCTGGAAGCAGGTGGTGGGGAGCATCTCCAGTAGTTGTAGTGCTAACAGTACTAAAAATAAAACCTGAACCCTCCTCATATGGCTGGGTGACTTACAACATAAATTTGAGTCTCAACCCCAAAGGATG
Source organism: Ellobius talpinus (assembly GCA_001685095.1). Lineage (NCBI taxonomy): Eukaryota > Metazoa > Chordata > Mammalia > Rodentia > Cricetidae > Ellobius > Ellobius talpinus. Next base: position 4,957 of record LOJH01019852.1, on the reverse strand, counting down.
TGAACCCCTACAGTGAGAGAAGCACTTAGAAAAGTGTAGGAGTCCAGTAGCTTCGGGTGCAGCTGTGTTGTGGGACCCCGGTGAAGACAGAGTTTATTTTGGCTAAGGAAATAGTTTCCCCATTCTTAGTAGAGGAGGCATTCCCACCTCTGTGGTACTGTCCTCTCTGCCCTTGCCTTGTTTGTGGGGGTATTAGAGGTCTTTCCTGAAGAGGATGCTGAGCAAGACAACCCTGATGTCCCTCAGTGCCCATCTCTGCCTCCAGACCTATAATACGATTCAAAGCTAGGCAATCCCCTAGAGAGGAGGTAGAAAGTATGGTCCATGAGGAGTTGAGTTGTGCTATATCACTAAAGAATGCAATGAGTTTTCTAATTCATTCCAGCAAAAGTCTGGGGAATATGAGTGGGAATGGATTTTAAGGATGTAGGATAGAGTTGGAAAGAACGTAAGACTGGATTTAGTCTGAATTTGTTTATATAGGACCATTGAGTAGAGAGTTTAGGTTTAATGTTGTAGCTCACCCAGTTAATGAAAGATATCAAGAGTTTACTTGATTAACTGGCTGATACATAGGTTGAAAGATGCCTTAATATTAAATAAACTGGGGCTGTTTAATATCCCCTGGCTTGATGCTGATGGAAGAATTTTAAAGCTTGGAGAAATTGGGATGCTTAAATGGCTTTGTTGCTTTAAACCCAATCTTAAACAGGGAACAGACCCGAAAGGTACAGTCTGCACTAAAGCTATAGGATGTAAATTGGTGAGAGGACCACCAGCACAGTCGAGGAGCCCTGTCGTTGGTCTTCTCCTTGTGTCAGACATTATGGTGGAGATGCAGCTGCTCATTTGTATGAGTTAAATGCAGAGGTTCTAATTGGATCCCAGAGTAGCAGGGGCCAAGTGGTATCACTGAATCATCCAAGGCAAGGTGAGTGTACTTACTGCAATGGACAGTGCAGTCAAAGTCGTGTTTCTAATGGCCTGACTTGTGGAGACCTTTGGCCCTGGTTATCAGTCGTGGTGTTCCCCGTAGGGAAATAGATATGAAGTCTACTGTGGCCTTGCTTGATATGCATAAGCATAAACATTCCAGAACAAATTAATGAAAGGCTATCTTAAAATGAACCAGCACAGACTCAAGGCCCATCAGCCAATTTCTAGATGAGCCAGTAAATACAGAACCTGCTGGATGAAGGGAAGTCCAAGGCCAGGTCCTCCTCAGGCAAGACCTTGTTACAATGCTTCAAGTTTTACTATTAGTCTTTTTCCTATCCTTCTCCAACTTCTAATCTTTTGCCCATCCTTACCCCAAAGGATCTATGTTCTTCTATCAGGGTAACTTATTGGGAAAAAGGAAATAATCAGACAAATCAAGGGCTACTAGAAACTAATTCTGAATCGACAAGGATTCCAAGAGACCCCCACCCTTCCAAGCACTATGGCCCTGCAATTAAAGCAACAGCGTGGGGAGGTCAGATGATCCATGGAGTTTTAGCTAAGTCTGACTCACTGTGGGTCTTGTGGGTCCTCAAACTCCAACCTCTGGTCATTTCTTTGATGCCAGAATGTACAACTGGACAGAATCTCCATGTTGTTTCCCTGACTGCTGGATCAAGGAGGAAAACAGAAGCCATTAGAGCAGCTTCTAACAGGGAAAACGGTGAACCCCAAACTGTATTCCATCTGCAGAGGAATTAGAGAAATTGGTATCACCATTGAGGATTTGAGAGATGCAGGGTTGCCGGTTCCCACCATATCTCCCTTTAACTGTTCTATGTGGTCTGTGCAGAAGACAGATGGATCATCGAGAATAACGGTTGGTCATCACAAGTCTAATCAAGGGATGACTCTAATTGCAGCTTCACTATTATGTGGTTTCCTTGCTTGGGCAGATTAACACTTCTCCCAGGATGTAGCTGTTGATCTTGTGGATGCTTTTCTCTTAATGTTTGCCCCTAAGGACAACAAGAAACAAATCGCTGTTAGTTGGCAAGGCCATCAGTACACCTTTACTGGCCTACCTCAAAGATACATTAATTCTCTAGCCAGTGTCATAACTTAGTTCATAAGGGACCTTGATTGTCTGTCACTTCCACACAGTATCATGCTCATTCATTGTACTGATGACTTTATGCCGACTGGATCCAGTAAGCAAGAGATAGCAACCGCTTTGGACTTGGTACAGCACATGCGTATCAGAGATGGGGAGCAAATCCAACTTAAACTCAAAGCCCTTTTTACCTTAGCAAAACTTCTAGGAGTCCAGTGGTGTGGGGATGCAGAAGTATTACTTCTTTTCCCCCTGAACTTCACCTCCCTGCTTTGCTGGCCTACTTACTTCTCTAGCAGGCTTGGTTGGCAGGTTCCAATGAATGCCAGCTGGAGCTGGGGGATGAGACAATGGGAGGAGTTGGCAGGAAGGTTGGAGGAGATCTGGGTCTGCTCAGGCCTGATGTTCTCACAGTTACAACTTCCTCCCTGTCCTTCCCCAGTCTTGGCTGCCTGGACTCAGCATGTGTTCATACTGGTATTCTGTGTGGCATCCTTTTTAGGACTCGGTTCAGCAAATCCCTTTTCAGAGCCCACCACCCTCAGCTATGGGTCTCCTGTCCTCTTCAGTGGGTGAGCAGTGATCTGCGGGAGATGGAGGCAGGGAGGCAGTGAAGACAGCAGTAGGTGTTTGCAGCAGAGGCAGGGAGTGAGACTGGGGGTTTGGGTTTGGAGGAGAGAAGGGAGAGGTAAAGTCTGAAGTCACTGTGCCTGCTTCTCTGGCTGGTGTGGCCTGCAGGTTCCCTGGGAATCAGAAGTATTACATCTAAGGTGGAAGAGAAATCATTGTATCTAGTCCTCCCCACCATCAAGAGCAAAGCATAACGCTTGGTTGTTCAATCTGAATTTTGGCGGCAGCACATTCTTCACTTGGGTGCATTACTGCAGCCCATATACCAAATAAAGTAGAAAATGCTAATTTTGAGTGAGGCCTGGAATGAGAGAAGACTCTTCAACAGGTCCAAGCTACTGAACCACTTGTATCATACCATCCAGCACACGGAATGGCACTTGAGTTACCACTGGCAGACAGGGCATGCTATCTGGAGTCTTTGGCAGGACTTTAGAGGTGAATTATGGAAATCCTTTGGGACTTCAGAGCAAGGCTCTTCTTTACTCATAGAAACTATTCACACTTTGGGAGATAGTTATTGGCATGCTAACGGGTATCAGTGGAAACTGATGGTTTGACAGTGGACCAATCAGTTATCATGTGACCCGAGCTGCTCATCATGAGTTAGGTAAATGCGGGTCACACAACAGCAATACATCCTCAAATGTGAGTGGTGGATACACTGCTGTGCTCAAGAAGGTCTTGAAGATGCAAGTTAAATGAAGTTACCAAGCTGCCTATGGATCCCATTCCTGTTAAAATGCTTTCTGTCCCTGGTGTGCATGTATTAATTCATTGCTGTCGTTCTTAACTATGGATGTGTTGTAACTAGATGTTTCAAGTTCCTGCTGCCTCAATTTCCCCACAATAATAGACTATTACCTCGAATTGTGAGCCAAGGAAGCCATTTCTCCCTAGGTTGCTTTTGTCAGGGTACTTTGTCAGAGCCTCAGGAAAAGAAACTAAGAGAGCAGTGTTCTCTAAAGGCGTGCATGGCAATGACTTGGTTCCATAGTGAAACTTTTTAATGTATTCTTGCCATCATATATGGCATCATATTCTTGCCACCACACTGGCCTGATGCTAAACCGAGAAGCCGCTTGATCTTGAACTTGAACCTCCCAAACTGTGAGTTATAAGTCTTTTATGTTCATATATCAAGTTGCCTCCAGTATTTCATTATAGTCAAGCAAACCTGATTGATACAGCTATACACTGTCCAATTTTAAATAAACTCTCATACTAAGCAAATTACTCTTATTTCTTGGCCCTGAAAGTATTTCAAAAATTATGAATTGTCATTAATTTTTATCAAGTACTTTTTACTTCATCTATTGAAATGTTGAGTGATGTTTTACTTAATGTATTAATGTGTTGAATTACACTAATTAATTTTCTAACATTTGATCAACATTGTAGTCTTGGAACACATTCAATTTGGTAAGATTTATTATCCTTCTTTCAAGACATTACTAGATTCATGTAGGTAGCATATTTGATTAGGACTTTTTTCTTCCTAGTAGAGGGGGGAAATCAACTTTCATTAAAGATCTACAAAGAGCTAGATATACTACATGTGCTAATTAATTTCACCTCCGAGTCACTCTTCCAGGAAGATGTTTTTGTTTTTATTTTATGTTAATTAGCATACAAAGCAACAGGTTTCACACTACATTATCACACTTACTTGGTTTTGGTTCACCAGCAACTTGACCCCCCATCCTCAAGTCTGCTTGTGCCTTTCCATCTCCACCATTCCCTCCCCCTTTCAAGTCATAGGTGTTCTCCTACATTCCCCACCACCCTTTCTGAAAGGCTTCTGTTTAGATTTTTTTAAAATCTATGTCTAGGACTAAGGTACCCTTGCTGAGTGATGTTTATGCTCAGTTCATGTGAGTGAGGAAGAGAGAGGGTTATGTAATTGGAACAACTTCCTCCTTGCATCATTGGAATCCAGCTGTAAAGACATCTGGGCTTGTAGATGGCTTTGGAGGACGATTTTGACTTCTGCTCCAGTTTATGTAATGATCAGAACACACAGAACCTTTTTTTTCCCCCTGTAAGCTTTAGAATTTGCTTGTACTCATTCCAAGTGATCCTTGTTTTCTGCTGTCAGGCCAGTCTTGGAGTCCACAACTTGTCTCCTTTGCTCTCTAGCTTCCTGGTACACTCTATGGTGAATTGTAAACTGAGACTGCTTTCATTTCCCTGCTGCCAAGACCCGAATAATCACACATGAACTGTAACATGAGGGCTGGCTTGTTGGGGTTTCTGTCCTGCCCAGTACCCCAC
>LOJH01019851.1:7563-21026 GCA_001685095.1 Ellobius talpinus | reverse complement strand
TAATAGAAGGAAAATCACAACTTAAGGAATCCAACAATGTCCACAATAACTCAGGAATCTAGTGACCCATCACAGCACAACTCAAAGAAGGGAAACACATAAACTCTACTACCAAAAAAATTAAATAAATAAATAAATAGCTGGAGTTATTTATTCCCTGGGGGGGAATTGATGACCACTCCCACAGGGTATTTAAGTGAGCTCCCAGAGGAGAAACACGTGATCTCTTTTCCTTCCTCCTGGTGGTGGCGTTAGGGGCCTCCCGGTTCTCCTTCAGGGCCACCCAAGAGTGCAGGAATCCCATTAAACTTTGCTATTTCTTAATTTGGCTTGTTGTGATTTGGCTTGATTGGGATTTTTGCATTGGCAGAGAGCTCGCATTAGGAAAAATTCCTAACAAGGGGAATAACCTGTTATTGTCAGGGCCGGGAATTCTCCAGTGAACACAGAAGTCTGGAACGTACAGTACTGAAGAGAGGTAACAAACTATGTGGCAGAAGGTAGGTTAATTTATGTTATCAGAGCTTGTTGAGAACAAGCATAACCTAAGTCAAGCATTCATAATTAATAAGAGTCTCTATGTCATCATTCCAAAGAAAGTCAGGCTACAGGTGAGGGATAATGGGCATGATCATCAGTGGCCTCAAAAATTCCACACTGAAAGCCCACATTCAGGTAAGGTAAAGACTTCTTCATGACTTCATAGATAGAGCCTTCCTCCTTAGTGCTGTCTACCCTCTGTACTTCTTATTCTCCCTGGAGTCAGTTCCAATTAAGGCAGAACTAAAGTAACTGTTTGGGAGGAGTAGTTCAACATTCCAGAGAAGGTGTCACTTCCCTCACAGCTTGCACGAAGAAACCTCAACAATCAATAAGCCCAGCTGCATTGATTTTTGAAAGTGGGCATGTGGAGTCCCAAAACTGAGAGTCTATTTCCACCATGTCTGAAGGTCAGAGAATTTTAGCTTGTTTAGAATTGTTGCCAATAACCAGGGCTAACACATCTTCACCTAGGATGTGGTTACTTGGTCCTTTTGATGTTAAGATAGGCACGTACAGGTAGAGCCACTCCATCCTGCCAGACAATGAGGATATACAAGCATGCTTCTCCTCCTTCTTTTGTAATGGAGGTTTAACCTGGGGAGTGGCTGCCTTCAGGATACTTGGTCTAGGGTGGCTTCACTGCTTAAACAACAGAATGCTAATGACTTGATGTCTCAAAGTATCAAAATTCAACATGTCCTTTGTATTATGTTAAAGAAGTCTTTTGTTGCCTTCTTTCTGCTTTCATATTGAGGTATAAAAGTGTATAGAAAATTAAACGTGGATGATTTCAGTATTCACTGAAATTCTTTCCCAATACTCTCCTATGTTTCAGTTTTATTATTTTTACCCCTGTCTTCATCCTCTTTACTATTTTTCTGATCCCAATGCTCCTACCCTGGTAAGAGGTATTTTTGTCAGGCTGGTCCCTGATATGGGCACAACCAAACTCATGAAAATGGTAGCAGTTTGATTTGGAGTATAGTCTTATAAAACTATATATCATCAAAACTGGAAAGTAGTTTGAAAATTAGTTTATTCATATTCTGTTACCAAAGAATTATCAAATATAGTTAGCTGAACCTCTTCAATGAATGTGCCATGCAGAAAGTGTTCTGTCTGATAGCCTTAGCATAGGCACAAATGATCCACCAAAGGACTCTTCCCATGGCATCTTTACCAGAGTTCTTTTCTGATGGATCTGCCGCCAGATGCCTCATTCTTATGAAGATTGAATCACATGATCTCTACCCATTTTATGGTATCAATATAAAACATATCACCATATTACCAATGTGCTTGAATTGGATACAAATGATCTTCCCTCTTCCTTTGTGCAAATACTTGTAGCCATGTTCTTCATGAAAGAACACAAATGAAGGGGGTCCACATGATTCCCAGGAGAAGTATTAAAGGCCAGAGACATCTTTTTTCCTTTTTCCTTCTCTAGGGTCCAAGAAGGGAAATGCCACCTTGTAATGGAAACTGCTAAGCTGCTACACAAAACAATACACGATTCTTCCTTTGAACTCAACTGCATGTTGTTTTCATAATGATAAAACGCTTATTACTAGTCATGAATGGCTTATGTCGTGTATAGAAAATGAAGCTGCTATCACATATAAAGTAGTCTAATTCTGAACTAAATATTAAGACAAGCAAATAATACACTGATTAACACTCGGATGGTTCAACGGCCACTGTTGTTCCTAATCATTGGAACCTATACTTCTAATATTACATATGTTGCATCTATATATTCTTGTCTCTGTAACCATTCAAAATTTCTTCTCTCTTGACTCTTTTTAGGACTCCTGTCATTTCCTCTGCCATCTTGTTCTTTCAAACTTTGTTTGCCTCATTATTCTTAGTTTAGCATCCTATGGGTAAGAAATAAATGTTCCATCTAAATTATTTTGTTGTGTAGGCACTGACTTTAGATATCTACCAAAATAATAAGAAATTCTAGATTTTTAAATCACTCTGAAAATGCTGAAATCTGTGAACAAACATTGTATCACAATATGCTCACCTTTATGCATCTTAAAATAATTATGAATGAGAGTTGTTTGTGGATTCTACAGCAGTTTCCTTTTTTGGCATTGAATGTAGTCAATCAGTAATATGAAATTTTAAAGGTGTGTATTGAAAAAAGTATATATAAGCATAAGTTTTTGTGTGTATATCTGCTTATTTGCGTGTTTGTATTTACTTATTGATGAACAAGTATACAAACAGATAATAGACACAATATAAATTTATTGTGTTCTCTGATGTAAATTATCTCTAGATCTGATAAAACCAGTGTCTCAATATTTTAGTGACCTTTTCCTCTCCTTATGAAAATACATAATCAATAATCCCTATTTTATAACTATTCTCTAAGTTAGTGTTTCAAAACTAACTTACTATTCCTGTTGAGTCTAATTTTAAAATATGATGAATACATTTCAATTACATTCAATTTAGAAGCCTTGCACAGTTTACTTTGAAAAAATCTATTTCATTCATTGGTAGTCATTTGTTGCATAGGTATAGTGTGTCTCCTGGATCAGTGATTGTTAAGCACTCAGGAATTTGTCAGTCCTCTTAAGGGTGCCCATCTCAATCTAAGTGCCACATGACACAGGGAAGCATTATGCCTCATTCAATTATATTACACATGCTGATGTGCTCCAATCTATAATTGAAAATAATTTCAAAATCACACAAAAATGGCCTCCTGTGAATTTTTTAACATCTTCAAATTCAGACACAGTTTTTAAGACATTTAATGATTTCATTATACAGATAATCCAGTCAGCCAGAAAAGCAGCCTTTCTCCATTCTTCGAGCTGGAGGAGAAACATTAGCAAGAAAGTTGAAATGTCAAGAAAGAAAAGAAAATGACTCTTGAATCTCCTTGGGAATCTGAACTTGGGAAACATTTTGCTGTGTGAAGCAATGTATGTCGACACAGAGCCATCCCTCTCACGGGCCTTGTCATTGACGCACAAAGTGCACAGCTACATTATCTGCAGACCTTCATTTCTGGATTGTGTGTGTGTGTGTGTGTGTGTGTGTGTGTGTGTGTGTGTGTGTGTTTGGTGTTATGTAGTGTGCTGGCAGAGCTTGAATCACATCCAGGACACATCAGGAAATTTGCTTTACCCTACAAAGGTACACTATAAGAATGGCAGAAAAAAGTATTAGAGCCTCTGAGTTTCTGGGCTTGGTGGAGGGTTCTGGAAGAAACATAGTTTCAAGCTCAGATCACTGCAGGACTGAAAGATGACTCTACCATACAGTAGCAGCATGGTCTCTAGCACAGTCTTTTGCCAGAGTTTCCAGCTCTTGTTCAGGGGCTGTACAACATTGGACAGAAAACGCTACTTCTCAAATGCCTTCTTGGTTAATTTATAAAATGGGGATAATAATTGTGATTATTTCAACAAGCCATTATGATGATAAAGTGAGTTAGTACAACATGTGGCTTGTAGTGAGGGTTCAATATATAACTAAACGTTACATTCTTGAATAAACAAGTGAAGCAACCTTTTTAACCTGTTAACTCAGTAGCTAGAATACTTACTACTTGCTCCAATTTTTAACTTTTAATTCTAGTATTAAAAAAATGCTTCTGCATTTCTCTGCTTAGATTTTTTTCTGGCTCTTTATGTGTACATATTCCTTTAGATTACTTTCCAAAATCCATCAATTGGAAAGGGATCTACAAAATAAAATAAGAGTCATAAGTGAAAATAAGACAAAAAAGAAATAAAGAAAAAATAAATAAGCAAAAGGTGAGAGAAAAGAGGTGGGTAGGCAGAAATGGGCAACCTCCCACCAGAGTGTACCCTTTTAGTCTATGTTCATAATATCACCTTAATAAGGAGTTTTTTAATGTAGTGTGTTAGTAAAGGGCCCTAAATGAATTACACTTAGTATTGCAATTTTTTGAAGGAGCAATTACATAAATTCTAATGATAAAATATGTCTAACATCAATGCAGGATAAAGTATAACTTTTGCAGCAATAACTTGTGATTGCATTAAAATTTTTGTCTAGAAACATTCATATAAAATAAAGTAAAAAAAACAGAAGGCATGAGATGAAGCACTTTTTATTTGTCATTCTTTCATGGGGAAACTGAAAATACTGACTTGCTTCTAAATTCTGTAAGCATCCCGAAGTCCACATAATCAGAAGGTGACTACTTTAGTGTCTGACTTAGACTCTTCGTTGTTTTTGGACATCTTGTTTACTTTAGTTTTTAATTAAAAATAGAAATTACACAATTTTCATATATTATATTCTGATCATATTTTCCCTTTCCCTCCTCCAACTCTTTCCCATAATCCCTGTTTCCACTTCCACCCAACTCTATGCTTATGTTCTCTGTTTAAAATACAAAGTCTAGCAAAAACAAGCAAAGAACAACAAAGGCCAAAGAACATACACACACACACACACTCAAAAAAACCCACAAAAGTAGAAAATAAAATCTAAAAGCAAAATTAACAAGAAATCAAAAAATTTTAAAACAAAACAAAATGAGACCAAACAAAAAGTGTGCAAAAGTAACGCTGAATTTGTTCAGTGTCGGCTAGAACTCTGTGGCATAGGGCTTATCCTGAAAGGCGGCTGATGTACCGAGTTGGACACCATTGGAGAAAACTAATCTTTTCCCCAGCAGGTATCAATTGCAGATAGCTTCTTGGTTAAGAGATAGAGCCTGTGTCCACTTCCCTGTCACAGTGTGGGCACTCTCTGATTCACACCTGAATTTGAAGTAAGGTCCCACAGCGTTAGCAAGGCTAGCCTGGAAATTACTATTTCCAGAATGACCTTTAACTCGTATAACCAACCCTCCTGCTTCAGCCATCCTGGTTGCTAATGTTATAGCCATGAGCCATCATCATATTCAGTATATACTATTCAGTGCTGAAAGTAACATAGATTTCTAATAAAGTATAAACTAAAGATTATTAGCAAATTAATTTCCATAAAATACTTTACAATTCTAAGAGAGAGCCAGGTATTGTACTTTGTAAACAGCTTGAAATAAGAAGCATAACAGAATTGGCACTCTTAAAAAAGCGAGGAAAGAGAATAGAAAAAGAAAATGAAGGTATACACAAAAGTATTTTATAGTAGTAAAATCATTTCAGGTAGAAGAATATATTTTAGTAATAATCAGAAGAGTTAAACAGGATATGAGCCAAAAGAATAACAGGCTGGTGCTTTAACAAAACCTAGACACAGAGATAACCTGATCCAGGAGTCTTCAAATGGCAACAATTACTAGTGCTAACTACTTTTTTATTACAATATTCTGAGCTCCAGAACTTCATTCAGTTATACATGAAAACTCCTTTGACATTTAAAATAATAATGAAAGGAAAGGGCATAGGACTTCTAGCAAGGCTCACATAATCTTTATGCAAACCATATGGTAAATAAATTGCCTCATATAGTAGTTACTAATATGATGTATTCTCTTATTGTCTTAATTGTCTCTTGGTGCCATTGCTAATCAATGAGCTATAATCCAAGGGATAAAATACTCTGAGCCTGCTCTGGATCTGACTGTGAGTCTTCCCAGCTCTCTAGATTATGATGTAGATGCACGCTTCCAGGTAGGGTGCCCAAAATGTCTTCCCAGCTGTCTCCATTATGATGTTAGTGTGCACATTGAATTTAGAATGTGTGAAGATGATTGGGAGTTACAGATACGTGTCTTTTTGGGGGCTGTGTGTGTGTGTGCATGTGTGCATAAGTGTGTGTGTGCGTGTGTGAAGGAGGCTAGAGAGAGAAAAAGATCTTGCAGTGCCTCATGGAAGTTAGCATGACAACAAAAGAGATGCATTTCAGATACTGAGCATAACTTTAAACTGCCCCCCCAATAAAATAGTCTTCCTTTTCATAACTTCTGATAGTTCAGGACAGTTTTAAAATGACTTGCTTGATCTTGTGTATGATTATCAGTAAATGGTTGAAAATAAATCCGAAGCACACTGCTTTTTATCACTCTGGCATTCATTTCAAGGGCAGCTACAAATCTTCCTAACATATATGTGAAGCAACATAGACCTTCAAAATGTACATTAGACAAAGTGCTACTTGAGGAAATGCATTAGAACCACTATATTCACTGTCCTCTTTTGGAAATTCACTTTGGAAATTAGCCTATTAAAAGCTTTCAATATCCTTATGGTGAAGAAATGGACTTAATCCACCATCCCTAAACTTATTTGACCACATAATCCATTTAAAGAGTATCTGTAGCACTCTACAAAAGTGTTCCAGGCACTCCACTGAGTTCTATAATCTTTGCCTTAGAGTATTAACAAGCAATAAAATTCACAAAACATTTTGCTAATAAACAAACACAGACATCTAATAATTACTGAATGCCTACCGCATTACGGTCATGCTGTAAGTCATGTTTTTCATCTCATTTTGAACCAATTTTATACATTTATCTTATCACTTTTACTTTGCATATTACAAAGTCACAGAAATATGACTTAAATAGAGGACGTTACATTAAATTATGGAAGATGGTTATGATCCTAATGCATTGCTTGAGACAAGACAGTCTCTGATATTCAATGAGAGCCTATCAGTTGATTATAAAACTAATGCACAAACTGGAAAAGATATTGTAATCATGCCTTCTTCTAAAGAGTCTAAGTAATTTCTATCATTTATACTATTCTTTAATTCTTCCCTTCTCTCCTAATCAAGTTTTGTTCATTTTACTTTAAATCACAATACTTTGAAGTCCTGGGTCTGGATTGCTGTGTTTAATTTACCAAATGAATATAGGATCATTTTTATTTTCATAAACTGTCCTTTTGCTTGATGAGGCATGAATGCTTGAACTGATTTGTATGAGCTTCAATTTTCTTCAAAGAAAAAGATGCAGTCACAGAGCCATTACTGATGAAAAAATTATCTACATATTATTGGGATAGTGATTGAGAAATTCTTAAGTCTTTTCAAATGTTTTCTTTGTTACTGATTGTGATCACTGATAAAAAATTGGGGTGGGGTAGAATGAAGTGGCATGCTTGCTTAAGAAGTGAAAATTCCCGAGAAATCCCCCAAAATTTATTTTTTTCTTTAAGGTCTTAACACCTTTGACACTGTCCTTCCATTCTTTAGCAATTTTTGTGTTCTTTGGAATTTACTTCCTTTTCATTGTCATTACTTTTATTCTGAAGTAGACCAAACTGCAATACCAATTACTAAAGGAGTGTTGTTCGTCTGAAAGCTGTCCATCACCATTTCACTTGTACTAGTAAAATGTCATTATGAAGTAGAGGCTTACACCATACTAATAAATACTTTTGATGTGAGGCAAACACTACAAACTGAGGCACAGCAGCCTGATAGTAACCTTGTTTCACTCCACAGAGGATAGCAGGGTCATATTAGAGCTCATTTAATATCAAGAGTAAAGAGAGTAAGTATTTGATAACATGCCATGATTGTTAGGGCACAGTAAGTATAAATGGACAATGGCACAGCAATACATGTATATTTTAAAATTTCTAGAGGGAATCTAATTGTGCATGACCAGGCTGTGAACAGGTGCTGCTTACAGGTATTTAACTCTATGTGTAATAAACAGGGAGGATTTGCTTATCTTTACAGTCTGGAGCTGGGGTATATTTGACAGTGCAGTTGGAAGGGAATAAAACTTGCTCCTGTATATTAAAAATTGTGTGAATTGTTTTTTATTGGGCTAAATAAGTTAACGCTGTGTGCATCAAAATATACATGAGAGACTAACTATATTAAGAAGAAAAACAGCTTGATCAAATTGGTCATTTTCAAGGCGGAGCACTAGGTTGTATATTCTGTTCATTAATTTACATTTTCATTAGTATACATTCATCAAACATATTTCTGTTTAAATAGGAATATATTGAATAAGTACATCATGTCCTTTGATCAAATTCATACCTAACTCTCCCTTTGTACTTTTCCACCTGGCCTGGTTCGCACTCATTCCCTCAAATAATTGTGCTTCTAATTTCTATTTGAAAAGGTGTATGTGTTTGTGTGTAGTGTGTAACATGTGTGGGGTGTATGGGGAGTTCAAAAGAGGGCATCAGATCATTTGGAACCGGAGTTAACAGGCAATTGTACGCCACTGAATGTCGGGGCATGCAACCAAATTCTAGTCCTCTGTTAGAATAGCAGGTGTTCTTATCTGGTAAGCCAACTCTTCCACTCTTCCTTCTATTTTAACACCCTATATATAATTTTCTGTTTCTATTTAAAATCAAGATCCACAAGTGACACTAATCATGTGATATTTATCTTTCTCAATCAGAATTATTTTGTTTTATATAATAATCTACAGTTGCATCCATTTTCTTACAAAGGGCCCAGTTTCATTCTTCCTTATAGTTAAATAAAATCTATATTGTGTGTATGTCACATTATATTTGTCCATGTACCCTGCGATAGACATGTAGGCTGATTTGACAACCTGGATGCTGAGGACGCTGTTGCAGTAACACAGGTGTATATATACCACTGTGAAATGTTGACTCAACATCCTTCAGGTATACGTATACCCAGGGATATAAAACTTTCAATCATATGCTAGTTCTAATTTTAGTGTTTTGGAGAAGAGTCTTATTTCCATAGTGTCTGGAGTAATTTCTCTTGGCCCAAGCACTATTTAAGACTACCCTTTCAATTTCAAAAACATTTGTTGCTAATATTCTTTTTTGTTAAAATAACCAGTCTGACTGTAGTGAGAAGAAATGTCAATGGAATTTGTATTTCCTGATAGTGGGATATTAATCATGTCATGTATTTACTGGGCAGTTTTACCTCATCCTTTGAAAACTGTTTGGCCTATTATTTAAATATTTATTAATTGAATGTGTGTTTTTGCTATTTATTTTTAAAATTCTCTGTATATTCTACATTTTGCAAGTTGCAGTTTAGTGATTATTTTTCCTGTTCCATGGGCTGTTTCTTCACATCATCACTTTCTTCGATGTTAAAAAGCTTCTTAATTTCACACAAGTTCATTTGACAGTTCTTGGCTGTATTTCTTGTGCTACAAGAATCATTTTCAGAAAGTCATGCTTGTAATTTGAAATGCTTTTCCTACATTTCCCTATAACAGTCTCGGACTTTTAGGTCTCACAATGTTGGTCATTGATCAACACAGAGTTGGTTTTCTAACAGACAGAGTAATACGGCTCTTTTCTCATCTTTGACATATGCATATCTAGTTTTCCCAATACCATTTTCTGAAATACTACTTTTTGTTTATTCAGTTATTTTGTTTGTTTTTACATACCAACCAAAGATTCCCCTTGCTCCATTCCTCCCAGTCTTTTCCCTTTCTGTCATTCACTCCTGCTTCTTTTCAAAAAAGGGTGGGCATTCTATGAATATCTGATGGAAACAGTTAAACATTAGGCACAGCTCAGGAAATCCTGCGGTACAGAGGGAGGAAGATTATAGGAGTCAAGGGCAGCACGAGAAAACCCACAGAACCAACTAACCTGGGAAAATAGGGGCTCACAGAGACTGAAATGACAACCACGGAGTCTGCGTGGAACTGACCTATACCTTCTGGATATATGCTACAGCTGTGTAATTTGGTCTTCTTGTGCGACTTCTAACAATGGGAGCAGGGGATGTCTCTGACTCTGTTGCCTGCTTTTGGGAATCTTTATTCCTACTGGATTGCTTCATTTAGCCTTAACAGAAGAGGAAGTGCCTAGTGTCTCTGAAATAATATTTTAACACGTGTCTTTTCCATCTTTGACAAAGTGAGGTGATAGTAGATCTAAGTCGATGTGTGTGTGTGTGTGTGTGTGTGTTCCAATATCTGTTTTGTTACAATGAAATCCTGTTTTGTCATAACAGCTCTCTGAAATATCTTAAAGTCAGGTGTGGTGATGTTTGTGGTGTTATTCTTTTTGCTCAGGTTGCTTTATTTATTCACAGTCTTCCATGTTTCTAAATGAAGTTTAGAGTAGTACTTTTACTACTGTTGTGATGAATGTCATTGGAATTTTGATGAGGGTGTTATTAAGTCTGTAGAGAGTTTTGGGTAATTTTACTATTTTTCTGTTATTTATTTATTCCAATTTGTCTTTCCAGGAGGTCTTTCAATGTCTTAGTGTCTTTCAGATTTCTTCTCTCATTATTTTTATATTTATGTTTTGTAGATCTATCAAACGGGGTTCAGTATAATACAAAATATATTTGAAGGTATTGTGGATGGGAATTATTTCCATATTTATTTTTCAACATATTTATTGTGCTTTTAAAAGAAATGTTAGTACATCTAGTAGTTTTATTTTATATCTAGCTATTTTGATGAAAGTATTTATTAGTTCTCATATTTTCATAGAATATGCACCTGTAAGATTATATATTTGTTCTGCAAATAAGAATAATCCTGTTTCATCTATACTTACTCATGCCCTTTTATTTCTTTATTGTTGATTTATACATTATCCTCATCTAAAAAGATACCTTCACAGCAATGTCTTAGCTGCCATTTTACCAAGTAAGTGCAAGTAGGCATTAAACTGTTTTCAAATTAAATCACAAAATCAGCACCCAAGCAGGCAATAGCCAATGTATACCTCTGTGCACACACAGGCGTGTGTGTGTGTGTGTGTGTGTGTGTGTGTGTGTGTTTTCAGTACCATTTGTAAAGCAATTATTTACTTATTTTTGAAACAGTCTTGTGCTGGCCTGGAGCTACTCAAGTACCTAGACTATCTGGCTGGACATCACCACAGATCTATTTGTTATGCCTCTCAAGCACTTGGATTATAATCACACACTGATTTTACTCGGGCTCGGGATATTGGCATCAGAGCCTTTTGCTTGCTAGGCAAGACATTTAACAACTATGCAATCTCCTCGGTCCTATTTTATCTCCTGAAAAAGATTGCTACATTACTACTAACTCCCAAAATGACACTAAGTTAAGCATCAAAAGAAGGAACATACTGTTTTATGCCAGAACAAACTCTGTCCTAAGACAACTGCTTGCCCCCTATATCTAAAGACTTCTGGAGCTGAAGTGGGATGGATATTCAGAGGAAAAGGGAAGATGTGTAAAATAGCAGGGAAATGTTTTCGAGCACACCCCGAGCTCAATTTGTGTGAAGCATCACTTTTTGCAAAGTAATATAGATTCTTAAGCTATAACCTAATAATGGAAGATTAAATTCAAGAACACAGATTTGAAAAAAGAAAACAACCAGTTTCAAATCTGTTCTTTCTGACCTATAATCCTTTATAGAATTAGTTTAATAGTCCAATGTTAGGTAACCAACCCCACAAAGCTGTAAAATGATAAAGATGATAAGAACTTACTTGAAGTGGGAAAAAGAGTCCATAAATTCTATAATTTGTTTAAATACCTTTTATCTTACAGACATGCTGTAAAATGGTTTCTAATGTATTCTGTAGGAGACAACCTAATTAATATGTATCTAAGAGCTTTAGTAGTCCTTGGCACCAAGGCATATACAGTGAAAAAAAGTATCTATTGATGCTTTCTTAAAAGTGAAACAGTTCTGTTAAAGTTCAGTAATAATTCAGTTTGGTTCAATTTCTTAGCAGTCTGATTTGTCCAAGTCAAAGATGAACAGCCCATTCTACTCACACATTTTCTCCATCTTTTCCATTAATTTTCTGTGATTTATCCATTGAAGGAGGAATTTAAATTGCTATCACTCAAGATTCTTTTTAGCTCTGATCCCTGAATTGGCAAATATCATAAATTTTATAATATACATATATGCTATATAACATGTTACATATCATATACAATCTATGATTGTGTATGTGTGTGTGTGCTTGTGTGTGTGTGTAATTTGGATAGGAATAAAGCCCTGTTTTCAGAACGGAATTTATACTATTGAGTTTAGAGATGACAATGAAGAACCAAGACAGACCACTTGCCTCTCTGTTAAGCAGTTACTTTCAGTCTCAAGTACCTTGTTTTTATTGGTTTGTTTGTAAAAACATTAGGAAGGAGGTATGGCCACATTCAGTTTGTTCTCAGGATATAAAATTGGTTTTATTTTCTCTTCAGAACATATTATTGAAGTGAATAGCCATTTTCTTTCTCAAGAAAGGAAATCCAAAGTTTGATATATTTTTGATGATTTACTGCAGAGGTAGCAGAAATAATAAATGAAGGTTTTGAAATAAAATGACAGTATGAAATTTTCTCAGTCCTGAAATAATGTAAGGCTTCGTGCTGAAAACTAAGGCTCAGCACCTTGACCTAGGCCAAACTTTCTATCTCATCTCTGTAACAAAGATGTTTTGATTTGTAAATATGGCCTCCTTTATTTTTTTGTGTCTACTGGAAATACAAACAAATTGTTGCTCTGTTCAAAGTGCTTTTTTCCTTGAAATGATCTAATTCTGTATCAGAAAAGCAATTAAGTCCAGTGACAGGACAGAATTAAAGCAAACTCAAGGACCCTAAAAAAATTTCCCACCCTAAAACAAAAGAAAAGAAAGAATGAAAGAAGAAACAAAGAGCAGAAAGCAAAGAAATGTCTTCTTTAAAATTGTTCATATCTAAGGTTCTCTGAGGGTGTCTGTCTTAGTCAGGGTTGCTATTGCTGTGGTGAAACACCACCACGACTGAAGCAACTTGGGGAAGAAAAGGTTAATCGGCATTTGCTTCTACATTACAGTTCATCATCAGAGAAAATGAGGACAGGAACTCAAACAAGGCAGGAACAAGGCAGAGACGATGAAGGTGTGCTACTTACTGGTTTGCCCATCATGATTTGTGAAGCCTGCTTTTTAAATTAGCTTTTTATTTGTTTGTTTCCATCTGGAAGGCTGCAGCTTTTTCTCTCACCACTCCTTCCAGTTCTTGCCTGCCTCTACTTCCCCTCTACCCAAGATTCATT